>JAUEJL010008348.1:0-10141 GCA_032274825.1 Drosophyllum lusitanicum | reverse complement strand
TATATATATATATATATATATATATATATGGGAGCGTTCAAATGAGAATTGTTTTTCGTACAAGAACTGCGAGAACCAATCTTACCTCTCGATTAAAGTTAATCAATGGCTAAGAAATTTTGGCGGCTCATTAATGATTCATTAATGACGTATTAATGGCTCATTAATGACGTATTAATGAGGGATTTTTCTGAAAAATCAAGCCTCGCAAATTAATAACGACTCGCCCGGACGCAATTCACGGTTGGGTAAATATATAAAAGACCCAAATACCCCTATTATTAATGGTGTTACAATATGTACCCCTATAAAAGACCCAAATACCCCTATTATTAATGCTGGAAAAAACTAGGCGCATCTGTGCACCTGTCGAGACCTGTATTAAAGAAAAACTTATTAATATGTACATGTGCATATGTCGAGAGCTGTGTAATTAAAAAACCCCGCAAACGCGAATTTTTTTCGAAAAAATATAGCAAGATTGTTCTCAAATTAAATAGCATAATTTTCTCGTTAATTTGGTATAATTTTCATAATTTAATATATTTTTGCTTGATGGATATATTAGTTTAAAAAAGTGGGGGTAATGTATAAATGTCCAAATTGCTCTTAGTTAATTAAGAATAAGTTTGATTAGTTTAAGTTATCCATTAACAATTATTTAATCCGGGTCCTTCCATCTTTTTGATCGATGGCTATAATTGGTTCTCGCAGTTCTCGTACGAAAAATAGTTCTCATTTGAACCATCCCATATATATATAAAATTGGAGCAACACCGCACGACGTGCGGCATCGAAAAATGGCGGCTGGACTCCACGTCGTGGAGCACACCGCACGACGTGAGGCCTTCAATTTTCACAAGATCTAGTGATTTTTTTACAAGATGCATTGTTTATTAGCCGAGATGCAATGATTTTAAGTTGGATGCAGTGATTTTAGACTATTTTAAGAATTGTTCCTATTTGATTCTCACCCTATATATATATCACAAAGTGTGAACGCTGTTTGTCGTTCGAACGTTGCAAATGCTTTATTAAAGTATCTATATGATCAAAAGTCAACATTTATAGGTTGATGCAATGTTTTTAGACATGATGCAGTGATTTTATACTAGATGCAATGGTTTTTAAACAAGATGCATTGGTTCTTAAATGAGAATTCACCGATTAATTCACGCATGATGAACTAGTTTTAAGAGAACTCCATGTTTTTAGATAATATGTAATTATTTAAAGTTGGATGTGGTGATTTTATAGACAAGATGCAGTGTTTCTAGCGTTCCTATTTTAAGACTGTTTCTATTAAATCCTCACTATATATATGTGTGTGTGTGTGTGTGTGTGTGTGTGTGTGTTTGTGTGTAGGGGAGGGTTCAAATGAGAACTGTTTTTCGTACGAGAACTGCGAGAACCAACTTTGTCCATTTAAGTGGTAAGTGGAATTCATGGATGAAGAGGGTTGGGGGATTGAGTGTGGCAAGGTGCATGTAAGGAATTCATGGGTGGGCAATCGAATTGAAGGAGGAGGAATTGGACGGCTAAGATTGATTCTCACGGTTCTCGTAATAAAAACGGTTCTCAAATAAACTTTTATATATATATATATATATATCATTAAAGCACACAACATACTCACATTGTTTTGTGACTTGTTTAAATTTGTTAATTTTCTTGAGTTACTACTAATCTTTCTTCTGAGATGTTTTAGAATTTAGGGATGAAGAAAATGATTTACCTTTGACCTCTATTTATAGTGTAAGTGCATTGCTTTAGGGTACTTGTTCTTTAAGTTCAACTTGTGACTTTATAAGAATAAGACACATGTACTTGCTTCATCCCCTCGTGCTCTTAGTCTTGAATTGTCATTCTTCTAGCTTTCCTTATCACTCCTTAGTTGGCCAACACTTGAATCTATTTGTACAACCCATATCTAGGCTTGATTTGTCATGTTTGTAGCTTTGAAGAATGTGTGATCCATGTTGTACATTTGTAAGGAGCTTTGTATGCTACTTGTGTGCTTACTAATTTTGCATTAAAGATCCCAGCATTACAATTCCATTTTTGTCTAAATTTCGGAGTAAATGGACTTCTAAATGGGGTATTTCATTAGTGACCCTTTCGGCGCCTTGGTTAATCTGAATTTCATATTTACGTATGTGAAAAGAAGTATAAATATCTTCATATACTAAGCGCTCGCTAATGAGTACTGCATCTTCAAAATTGTAACCTTCCCACGGCATATAAGCTACTAATACGTTTTTCCCCAAAGCGAGTTCGCCACCAACTGTAGCAGCACCAGACGCTAAAATTTGTCCCTTTTTAATCCATTTACCCCGCCGAACCTGGGATTTTTGATGCATACAAGTATTTTTGTCGGAACGTTGGTACATAACTAATGGAATCCTTAGAGTATCCCCATACCTTCTTGAGCATTTTTAGCTTTATAGTAGATTTTGATGTTTACCCAAATGTTAATGCACATCCGCATAAAATGTATGTGTTAGGATAAAAATACCCCTAAATATACGGATGTGAAAAAAAGGTTACAAGTGTATAAGGGTAATAATGTCATTATGTTTGTGCATGACCAATTCTTATTGTGTGCAGATCTATCTCCCATACCAAATGGGCTTTTATCACCCCAAATAGGACATCTGTAAGCACCATGTTTGAACACAAATGATTGCACAACACAGAAAAGGAAGACCAAAATAGCATAATGCATGTGGTGGTGTTGACTGCTGATCCAACTGGGATGACTGCAGAATAATGAACATAAAGATTCAAACATTCCAAACAAAAAGATCACAATTAGAACAATAGGTAATCAGGGGGCCAATAGAAACATGATGATTATTTATAATCTTCAAAGCTTGGCAGCAACATGCTCTGCAATTGCCATACTTGATGTTAGACCAGGAGACTCGATCCCAAAGAGGTTTACTAGTCCGCTTATTCCATGAGACTCCTCTCCCTACAATAATATCACTGGTTTGGGTTATGTTTTATCTGTTACACTTCGAATGGGTAAAATAGAATAAAAATTGCTAAAAAAAGAAACACACAGATCAAACTTCAACAAAAATATATTTTTGATTCATAAAGCTATATAACCTCTTCAATCATTTAATCATTTTATAGCAATAAGAAAAAGATTATTTGTGAAAAAAAATATAGACTTTGTAATCAAACTTAAACCAACTAATTGTTAATAAAAACTTATAGCCTTTTGACAAAGAGTTTTTTTATATTTTTCGAACATCAAAGACAAACCACCTAAATTTTACACCTATAACCTAAAAGAGGGAGGAACACCTTACACTTATTGATATTGCTAGCCCAAAGGCCACTTGGTAGTCTTTTGACAAAAAGTGTTTTAGGTTTAACGTGACCAGCCTATTTTACCACATCTACTCATGACTATCAGACTTGTGAAGTCAAATGGGCTAGTTTTACGACATTTCAACAAGATGTAGAAGATTATGAACTGTTTGATGTTAGATTTCTAACATAACTGATATCAATTATGAATCGAGAAAGTAATTTGTTTGGGAATTAGGATAGCATCACAAAAGCATTATAAATGGAACCTGAATGATAAAATCAGTAAAGCCCTCTCCTGGGCCAGAAAGCTTCGGTCTGATCCCAGCATAACCAGGTTGCAGAGAATCATTTTTCAAAGAAGGGTAGTATTTCCTGATTTCTGGATAAAATTTCTTAGCTCGATCACCACATACCGTGTAATCAAACCTGGAATTCAACACGCAAAGACTCCTCAGGAAAAAAGAAGAAAGTAGTCGGTAAAAAACTTTCAGGAATTTATATCATGACGAGTATTCTTGAGATTGATAGATTACATAAAAATTATGTCATTGGCTTATGCTTAAAACTAGAAGTTGCAGTTTTTTATTATTTTCCACTCTAACGGGTCAAACAGGTAAAAGTAAAAAAAAAAAAAATAGAAAGTTTTAGCTAAATTGGAACTATAGGTTAAATGGGCTCAAAGTCGCCCAACCTGTTTCAAAATACATATAAACATTGTTAGTATGCTAACATACAATATAATAGAAGTAAAAGCATGTTACATGTTGGTGTAATTAACCCTTTATGATATTCAAAACAAAAGATAAATAAAATAAACTTATCCTTTTTTACAGGAACGACCAATAATTGATTACAAATTTGCAAATAAACAATGTTCCAGCATGTATAACGACATGGAGAATGTTTAAGAGTTAACTTACTTGTTTTGTAAGCTTGAGATATCATCTATATCGTTCAACCATTCAACATCAGGGCCAAATTTCACTTGACCATCAAGATGCAAAGTAACATGCACCCCAAGACCACCATCTTCCGGTATCGGGTAAATTAAATGTTTAAATGGAAGAATTTTAGTATTTGATAATGAGAAGTAGCAACCACGGGCATAATAAGATCGTGGAATTACTTCATGGTTTAAGCCACTAAAACGTCTAGCAAGAGCTATAGAACTCAAGCCTGCAGCGTTCACTACAAGCTTAGGGAGAAGTAGAATATTGGGGTAATCTTCATACTTATGATCTTGGTTTTTTAAGGACTCGGTTTCGGATATGTGAAGATACATTTGATTTCCTTCAAAATGAGCACCAACCACAGTGGTGTTGTAACAAAACGTCGTTCCATGATTTTCAGCTTCACCCTAAACTCATATTTTGGTAACATTCCTGTCAATATATATCAACTTTGAACATGAAAATTTTAAATAATTACTGAGGAAAAATGGAGTTTTAAACTACCTAGAAGTGAAATTTTCTACCCAACAAAGATGAGTTATGTTTTATTACTACCAGGTCAATTAGGAAAAAGATAAAATTGAACCTAAAAAAGAAAAGGTTCAAACAGGTTGATGGGGTTGGAATTCACCGAAATCGTATATTTTATGCATATAACCTCCTAAATTGCTTTATGCAAAAATTTGAATAATATTGTACAAAAATGTGGACAATTTATTTAGTTTGACAAGACCTGATCCAACACGTTTAGACTTGTACAAAAATTACCGTTTTAACCCATTTTGCCACCTCTAGAAATAACCATCTGCCTGTCTTATCTAATATTTTAAGTTCCTTTATATTGTTTCATTTTTATAATATTACGTAAACAAAAAAATATTGAGATTTATACCATTTGTGAGAGCATTAAGGAATGTGAATCGATTATTCCTGAAGTCGGCGACCATAAAGCTCTTACGCATTGCAATTCAGGCTCCATTGCCATTGCTTCAGAACCCTCCATCAATTTTAGTCCTTCAACTCCATTTTCGTTACCACGATTAAACAAATAATTCAACTTTGAAACCTCTTCATACCTACAAGCAACAATCAGCTTCCCAATCTGCTTATGTGGAATCCCATGTTCTTTACAATACTCATATAGTAACCTTTTTCCTCTAACACAAAAACGAGCCTGCAATATATTTTTTGAAAAAACCAGCAATATTTAGATTAACACAAGTCATTATAGTAGCAATTCAATTTAATCAATCGACATACACATCATATGTTCCTTTTTTTTCAAACCCAAGTTGCAATAACTTACATCTTACCATATCCCCAGTTACATGTCAAAAAATTAAAGGTAAATTCTCTTGTTCTCCATAAATTGATCGTCAGCATTGCGTTCTCAAGTTATTCATATAATTGATCAGAAATGCTCCCTTTCTTTCACTCCTTTTTCCTAATTCCCTTCATTTTCTTTTCATCTCGTTATAAACTCGATAAAAAGAGTGCAAAATTCACACAAAAGGTCTTACATTTTAAACAAATTAGAAGGAAAGGAAATGAAAAACAGGACTTGTTATTAGAGATGCAGAGAGATGAAAAGTGTAATTCTATTATCTGATCTCAAATTTTACAAGGGTAAGAATACAAGTATATATGTCAGACTAAGAGAGCTGACAAGCAAACTAGAGTAAACCTAAAGAATAATAACAAACGAAATATATACATTTTAACACTCCTCCTTAAGCTCGAGCATAGATATTGATCATACACAGCTTGTTACAAATATAGAAAAGCCTATCTCTAGGCATAGCTTTTGTGAAAACGTCACCCCTGACTTACTGTTCTAACGTGAGGAGTATTGATGGTTCCATCTTCAATCTTTTCTCACATAAAATGACAATCAGCTTCAATATGTTTGGTTATTTCATGGAATACCGAGTTATTTGAAATATGAATAGCCGCTTCATTGTCATATCATAAGTTCATTGGTTTATATTGAAGGAACCCAATTTCTTTCAATAGATTTCAAAGCCATATAAGTTCACACATGGTTGTGCCATGGCCTTACACTCAAACTTTAGCACTAGAACACGGCACGACGTTTCTAACTTCTCTAAGAGATAAGATTTCAGCCAACAAAGACAAAATATCCTGTTGTAGAACTCCTGCTATAGGATCTCCATTGTAATCTGCATCTTTAAACCCTTCTATGATATGATGACCATGATTTTGATACAAGATGCCATGACCAGGGGCACTTTTCAGATATTTCAAAATATGGGTAACTGCATCCCAATGTGAGGTTCTCATAGACGCCATGAACCGACTAAAAATACTCACCGCGAAAGAAATATCTGGCAGAGTGATAGTAAGACAGTTTAATTTCCCACAATTCCTCCTGGATTCACAAGATCTCCACCATTAGCTATTAGCTTCAAATTTGGAATCATAGGAGTATCACAAGGTTTTCTGTCAATCAACCAGGATTCTTTCAATGGACCTAAATCCTTTGTTTGAAAAATGATTTCAGCTTCTTGATCCCAGCTTCATCATTTCCAGTAATAACAATGTCATCCACATACACAGCTAGCAAAATGCAACCGGCAGTAAATGAAGTAAAGAACACAAAGTGGCCATATGAACTCCTTCGAAGACCAAACTCAGTCATCACAGCATAGAATTGCCCGAACCAAGCACAGGGAAAAAATTTCAATCTATATAAAGCTTTCCTTAGTTTACCGAATTTTCCATTCTCCCCCCGAGCAATAAACCCAAGTGGTGCTCTATGTAGACTTCCTCATGTAGATCGCCATGAAGAAATGCTATCTTCACATCAGGTTTATGAAGGACTCAATGATAAGTAGCAGCCAAGGAGATAAATAGGTGAACAGATGATAACTTGGCTACTACAGAGAACGTCTCAGAGTAATCCACTCCATATGTTTAGATGATGGATCAGATGTTGAGACCTCGGGAATGTCTGTATGGGAAAGAGGGGCATGGCTAAAACTTGGAGACACAGGTGGAATCATAGACAGTTCTGAAGTAGGTTGAAGTTGTCTACTATATACATGAATCACTGGTGGTCTTGCCGGTTCTTAAGACTAGGAGGTTGATGGAATTGGGGATTCAGCAGCAGAGTTCGGAATAGGTATAATATAAATCAGCAAATCATCATGGTTTTCACAGTCAGGAGAGGTGGGTACCAGGAAGAAAGGCACTTTATCAAAGAAGATGACAACTTGTGAAACAATGCGACAATTGAGGGTAGGAGAAAAGCACCTACATCCTTTCTAAAGAGGAGAAGATCCAAGAAAAACACAGTTAAGAGACTTGGATCTAGTTTACTAATATGAGGCCGAGTATCTCGAACAAAACAAGTACAACCAAATATCTTAGGTTCAGTAGGGAACAATGTTGATTAGGAACAAGAACAGATATTGGAATCTCACCACATAGAACTGCCGATGGCATACGGATGATTAGAAAACAAATAGTAGAGAAAACAGGCGGTAGAGATCACATCCACCCAGAATGGTTTAGGGACTGTCATATCAAATAATAGTGCACGAGCTACTTCAAGAAGGTGGCGATTCTTTCGTTCAGCAACTACGTTCTGGGCAGGAGTATCTCACAAGAAGACTCATGAAGGATACCTTGCTAACACATTTAAGTTTGTAAGGCTTTCGAGACATATTCCTTTGCATTGTCACTACGCAAAGTTTTCACAAAGACATCAAATTGTGTTTTAACTTCAGAAACAAAGGAACAAAAACGAGTGAATACTTTGGAGCGATTCTTCATCAAGTAAAGCCAAGTAACACGAGAGTAATCATCCACAAAAGTCACAAAATACTTGAACCCGATTTTGGAGGTGATGAGACAAGGACCCCATACATCATAGTGAACCAATTCAAATGGAGATGTAGCTAGTTTATTAACTCTCGGGCTTAAATGAACACGATGATGTTTAGCAAATTGGCATGAGTCGCGATTTAGGGATGGCAGATGTGAAAGTTGAGCATATAGTTTCTTTAAACTTTGAAAGGATGGATGCCCTAAACGACAATGTAACTCAAGAGGGGATATTGATACCAAGCCTGCTTGTAATTTCAGCTCTTAATGTTCAAATACATAAAGTCCATCGATTCTCTTCCTCCATAAATAATTTGCTTTGTCGAAAGATCCCGAAAGATGCAATAATCAGGATAACAGGAGACACAGTATTACAATACACGGGTAATTTTACCGAGTAATATCAGATTAAACATAAACATACTTAGGCTTAATACCAAGGATAATGACATAGATTGAGATAGTTTAACTATTCCAAACCTAATCACTTGAGAGATAGATCCATTAGCAACTATGACAGTATGACCTTATCAGAGGATCGATGTTTACTAAGGTTGCAGAGCAGACTATGATTTCCTATCATATGGTCCGAAGCACCAGAATCAATAATCCATTCGGAAGCGGATAGGATTGCACCTCTCAGCAAATGTAGAGATTGAGGTAGATGGTTTCAAGTTATCCATACAGTTCAAGCATTGTAATTAAGTCTCCAGAGCCAAAAACAATTGATCACATTAGAATTCCCAAGCAACTTCAACCATGTCAAAGACAAGAAATTATCACACTAGAGTCCATTTAGAATCCAACCAATATCAATGACATCGGATTCGAGAACATCGATGACAATTAAACGAGATTAAAAAACCAGAACTCTTTCCCGATAAACCAAAAGCAGAATATAAACCACCCTCACATATCAAAGAATCAAACTTCACATGGAACACACAAATCCCCATACAATTTAATATTCAAAATGAGGCAATGAAATTGAAGTATCCATATTTGAAGCAAACAGAACAACCAAGCCAGACATAAAATACGAGATAAATCAGATTTCTAGCTAGGCATAGAATAACGGCTAAATCTCGAACTTGAAGCAAACTGGAGCAGCAAGCATTAACCCAACTAAACCAAGAAACCAACCAATTTTCACCAAGGAATGGCACGTGACATTCGGCAAATGGTCGCCTGACCATACCGAGAACGATGGTATGAGAAGTGAGACCAGAAGAGCACTCGCTGGAGTGCTATTTGAACACAAAACTAAAACCCTAGAAACCTTGCTCTGACATGCTATCATAGAAGAGAGATGAAAAGTGTAATTCTATTATCTGATCTCACATTTTACAGGGGTAAGAATACAAGTATATATGTGAGACTAAGAGGACAAGCGAACTAGTGTAAACCTAAAGAATAATAACAAACCAAATATATACAATCTATCGGGACTAAAGAGAATCATTTCCTTCCAAATATTCAGACTCTTGGAGGAAAAAATTTAAGGCAAATTTGTCTTGTATTTCCTCTCTAGCTATGCAGTCAATCTCGGCGATATCTCACCGAGATCTCGGATATTGAAGATAGACAAAATATCGGTTGGTAATATCGGAAACAATAATCTCGGCAATATTGGCCGAGATTTTGAAATCGAGATATCGGTTTTATACCGATTTTTCTATTGGGAATTTTCTTTAAATTTTTTTTTGGTCTGCTAAGTGTCAACCCGTTTTTAGAGCCCAGCCCACTTTTCTAATATCCATTTGGTAACCCACTTCTCAAATTAAACCTAAAGTCCTAAACAACCAGCCCTAAACATACATCCTTTCATCGACTCTGCATTCCTTCCCGTTGACTGCAGTATTCGTTTCTTCCTCCACTCTTCCATCGAATTAGCGACTAGATACAACAGACTCAGATCCGACGAATTTCACTACAAGCAAACCGTGTTTTGTTTTGACACTTTAACAATTCCCATATTATTATCTAATAACTTTTATGCTATACTTTTTATTTAATTTTTT
>JAUEJL010008337.1:0-10142 GCA_032274825.1 Drosophyllum lusitanicum | reverse complement strand
GGGATGTGGTAAGGGTAGGTAGGGTGGGATTGGGGTAGTAGGGGTGGGGGTAATATGGTAATTTGGAGATTTCTTTGTTTATGAGATTTGAAAATACTATGGGGTGAAAGGATTTATAAAATCCCATACCTAAAGCATTTGGTAGGATTCCAAGAAAATCCTATTATTTGAAATCTTTTGCCTTTTTTTTAAACAAACACAGGATTTTTAAGATTTGAAATCCCAATCACAGGTACTTGTGTAGGTGCTTAAAGCTACCTGGTGAGAAGGGAAACTTTACTAGGTAGTTAGAAAGGTTGTAATAGATTGTTATCGACTTGTTGTATTAATATGGAAATATTTTGAGTTCGTAATGCTATTTTTAGTCTTAATAACACAGTGTTATTATTATTGTTTTCCGCTACGGCTGTCTTAAATAATAATAAAAAAAAGTTAATCACGATTTTTTTAAAAAGCCGTAGTTACAAAATCCCTCGCTACACTCCCCATGGTCCAACCCCTTTCTTGCTAAAAATATTCGTAAAATATTCATCGATTCACACCATATATCATGGCCATTTCATCTCTAGATCCAAACCCTCCTGCACAATCATTTAATTTTCTTAATTCTTACTTCACTCCTACCAATCTCATTCTTGATAGCGAATCGGTAGGTATTTTGAAGTTATAAAGAAAATGGCGAATTGGGAGCTCAGAAGTTGCTGTAATCATGATCAATTAGTGTTCCTCATTACTCTGGCTTTCTGCGTTATCGTCATTCTTGCGGTTTGCTCTTACTCCAATCAGATTATCATAGAATTAGATTTAGTTTCTGCTTCTTTTTTTGTAACAGTTTTGGTGCCCCTTTTCTATGTTATTTGGGTAATTGAATTGCAGCTTTTACAAAATGCTTAGTTATAGATGCATGTTAGGTTTGAAAGATTTGAAACTGTTTTTGGGGGTATTTGAGATTGTGTTTTGGAATTGATTTTCATCTTCCAAAAGGGTGATTGGTATTGGATTCTTGCAAAATATGGTTTTAGAAACTCCATTTTTTAAACACGAAGCAATCTCAAGCACCCTCATAAGATCACATGATTATTTGATTGTTAAACTATTATAGAAAACTGAAGGTACTCTTAATTTTGAATATTTATTGGTTTATAGGGGTAGTTTGATGTTGGAGTTGTATTTCTTAATCTCTATGAGCAAGTAGGATATAATAACAATGATACTTGTGGCTTCATTTTGAACTGATTATTGTGGTTCTTATATTACAAGAATGTGAAACATGGAAGTATGTTAGATGGAAAAGTATTCTACTTTAAGTTTTGTTGCAAAGTAACTGTTCACTGTGGCATACTGTAGTGATTTCCTTATTGTATTAGTTTGAAATCGAACTATGAGTATGATGGTTATTAATCTAATTAACATTTTTTAAACGAATGTGGTTCATGCAATCTATGGAATTATTTGACGAACCACACGCTTATTACCCAATTTACAGTTGATATAAATCAAAAGAACAATTCTAGGTACTTAAAATTACAAACCTCGGTTAATGTGGTTTCCAGTTCATTAGGTCAAATGATATGGTTCCTAATAGCCGTCAACAATAATCGAATGTTTATTCCTTTAGCCACAAAAGAAATTTTACTGAACAATTGGTAGATATAGGTTAAAATTGGACTTATATGATGTCTTCTTTATGGCGATAATGTTCAATGAACATTATCCAATACCATCATTTTTTTCGCAGGGGCACTACAAGTCTACAATAATAATTTTATCTTTTCTTTCTCCTGATTTTTTAACACTAGAAATCACTGTTATATTCTTTCCAGGGTAGGTACGTGTATATATAGAACAGAAATCACATACTTTCTAGTTTCTAATGGATGTTTCCTTGCTCTTAAACTACTTCAGGAGCTAATATATAGCTCATAATCATATATCTTTCTTATATGTTACGATTTCATATTATATGTTAATAATTTCTTATACTGGTTATTTAATTTCCTCTTGTAGCTATGGAGAACAGTAGTGCTTTTACCGTTTAAGCTCGTTACTGTATTTCTTCATGAAGCAAGTCATGCTGTTGCGTGCAAACTTACATGTGGCCATGTAAGGAATTCCTAAGTCGCTGTGTGAGTTTATTATGTAAACGGCATCATGTTTTTATGTTCAATATTTTGAAATAACGGGCTGGGCCGGGTTGTGTTGACATACAATTAAACACATTTTTTCTTCCATCTCTCTAAAAATAATTAATGTGTTTATTATGGTCACAAAACATTATTAGTATTACAATCATAATCTAAATATATAAGAAGGATTTAGGAGATCGCATGCTTTAAAAATTGATGTTGGGTGACTTCCAACCCGTTTGATAAGTTCCCTGTTTAGCTAAATCTTTTGGTTTGATCAATTTGAGATAAATTACAGCCCTAATCGACCTACTTTTAAGTAAATGGTTCGGAATTGCCACTTTTACACATTGGTTTATCATGCGCTTAGCCGCTTAGTTAACTTTATATGTGAAATGAAGGTGGAAGGAATGCAGATTCATGCAGATGAAGGTGGAATGACTCAAACACGTGGGGGTGTATATTGGTTTATTTTACCAGCTGGATGTAAAATTCTTCTCCTTCCCACTGTCATCTTTATACCATCAATTCACATGAAAAATTATTACCATTCTTTTTATTTCTTTTATGTTTCTTTGTTTTTTGCTTTTTTGTGGGTTGACAGATTTAGGATCTTCATTTTGGGGGATGGTTTTAATATTGGCATCAACAAATCTAATAGCAGCAAGAATTGCTGCTGGATGTTTAGCATCCGCCTTGATTATTGTTCTTTTTGTTGCTAAAAATGTAAGCAATCACTTCTTCAACCGAGTTGCTTAAGTTGAATAAAAAACTATTGTCGAGTAAAGGTTCCCTATTTTCTAATAAAACAATTTAAAAGGTTGTAGTCACATTTGCGAACTTTAAATCGTTTGACCCGTTCCATTTTCTGGAATATTTGTTGTCTAACTTTACTGGTTTGACCCCTTAATTATTAAATATAATACAACATTACCAAATTATACGTAAAATGGGTTGATTTACATCCTCTAAGTTAGAAGTATGTCCTTATCTTTACTCTTTTGTCATCTTTACAGTGGACACTTCGCGGGCTTTGCATAGGTATGACCAAGCTAGCTTCCAAAAGTCTATCTTCTTAGTTAGAAATGGCAAAATGGGCAAGTTGTGTAACGTGTTGAAACGGTTAAATTTTCTAGTATGTGTTAAAAAGGTTTGGGTTGGGCTGATTTTAAACATTCTTGATCCAAAAATTTATTTTATTTTTATGAATAAATGGAGTTAAGTATGATTTATAAAGTTATATCTATACTTATGATTATCGGATAGCTTTAATTACATGATTCAAAAGGCTTTTTGTATTCAAAGTATACTTCTGGCGACTTATGATCTGTTGATCCGTTTCTTTTAAAAAATATATTTTTGAATCTTTTTCCGTTTTAACCAATTGATATTAAACATAGCCCAAAATCAAACCTCCTAATTTAGATTTTTTCACAAATAATCAATATGAAATACAGTTTCAGAAGTTATATTTATGCCTATAATATTATGATTCTTTAATAGAATGATTCAGGTGGTTTTAGTCATTAGAGCACACTTTGGGCTACTTTCCACCTGTTTGATTTGTTTCCTTTAAAACTATTTCTTCTTTATTACCCGTTTGAACTAAGTGACACAAAATATAGCTGGATCGATCCATTCATTAGAAATGGGTTGAAATTATCAACTCAATTCCTAATCAGTCGAATAAACTTGTAACAATAGATATTTCTTTAATGTCCATTACTTTTACCAGGATTTATTGTTGTCCTTGCTATAGTTTGGGTTTTGCAAGAAACAACAAAAGTTCGAATTCTTCGGTACATAATTATGTTCATTGGTACTACCATCTTCAACTCTTCATGATCTTTCTTTTTATTATATCATATTGAAGTTTTATTGATGAAAATATGATACTTACATGTAACTCATGTATGTTGCAGGTGTGATGAACAGCGTGTTTTCTATCTATGGTATGATGTTTTGGGGAAAACTTTCTAATACAATTTGATGTATCTTTTATGTGTCAATTTATAGAGTTTAAGATGCAAATGTTTGTTTTTATACAGATATATATGGTGACTTAATATCTCGACAGGTTCACACGAGTGATGCTGAGAAGTTTGCGGAAGTTTGTCCCTGCCCATGTAATGGTGTTGGATGGGGTGTCGTTTGGTGAGTTATTATTCTAGATACTGTAGTAGTTGTTGTTGTTATTATTATTATTATTTATTATTATGATTATTATTATTATTTTTTTATTATTCTTATTTATTATTTATTATTTATTATTTATCCATATAGTCATGAAAACTGTTGCAATTGACAATCTTTTTAGATTATCTAATTTCACTAAGGGTAAAACAAGGTTTAATCCCTAAACTTTACATTTTAAAACGGTTCAACCCTTGTACGTTTTTAAATAATGTTTTAACCCTCAAACTTATTGCAGCCAGGTGTTTTAGCCACTTATCTTCCTATAACATGTTTTAAACCTCAAACTTTACACTTAAAAGCGTTTATTCCTCAAACTTTTTGGGATTAAAATGTTTATTAAAAATGTTAAAGGGTTACACCATATTTTAATGTAAAACTCCCGGTTGCAACTAGTTTGGGGGTTAAAACGTTCACTAAACAATGTTCAGGGGTTAAACTGTTTTGAAATGTAAAGTTTAAAGATTAAAGTCATTAAACCATAATTTATCCTTTCAGTAATAAGTGACAAAATCTTGTTGATCAGAAATATTATGGGGTACATACTTGGATATGCTTTTACAAGATATTAGAGTTTGCAAGATGGGTGTTGGGTAATGGGTCAGACGGGCTCAGCTGAATACTGTTATTTAGTGTGTACAGATCTGTACGGGGTTGGGTGGGCTTGTGTTGACCTGCTAACACTTTCGTGTCCCTTTTCAAAATCATAAATAGTTAATATTTCAAAAGACTATATTACTTTAATAGCTATGTTTTTATTCTAAAATAAAATAATTTAGAATGTAAGCACTAATACATGTTTGATGACTTTTGACCCATCTAACATGTTTTACCCATTTGACTTGTTGCATTTTTTCGTTATATCGTTATATCTAGCCCATTTAATCTGTTATTAAACAAATACAATACTCACCGACAAGTTTTCATAATTACGAGTTGAAATCGCCACCTCTTTTAGTCACATAAGTAATTGATTAAAGCTAAGTTTAGGTAGCTAATTTTTCCTTATCACATAATTAACCTCTTTAGTCTCATTATTCAGTTTTCATACTGCAACCTTTTTCCAGCCTCCAAATGGATCAGAAGCAGTTCAAGTAAACTTGATCAAGAGAAATTATGTTATTACTGAAAGACTAAGTATAGTTTAAATTTTCGAGATTGAGAAACTACATCTCGAAATTGAAATCACCAGCTTAAGAGATTGGATGATTACCTGACATTCTGGAAATGACGCGATTTACATTATAATTGAGACTGGTCTAAAATTAGAAAAGTGCAAAAATTTGGGAAAAATCAAAATTTGAGGCCTCAAACGATAGAATTTGGGCCTGTGGGTTGGGCAAACTTCCTAAGACATTCGTCCACACATTGTGCCCATGAAGAGCTTTCCGTCCATATGTGGTTGGCCTCGTAACGATTAGCAAAAATATTTTTATGCCTGTCTGAATTGGTAATATCATCTGTATGTACTCATTTTTAATTCCATTTTGCAGGGGACTCTTGTCGCTCGTTTTTCTTGGTGTAGCTACTTATTTTGGTCTTGTGATCTTGTCTCAACGTTAATGGTACGTTCCTTATTACTTCTTGACTTGATTTTAATAATTTAGAATTTTTTGAGAGATCCACACGCTACAACAAATATGTTATTTCTTCACAGTTTATGGAAAAAGT
Organism: Drosophyllum lusitanicum; assembly: GCA_032274825.1. Taxonomy (NCBI): domain Eukaryota; kingdom Viridiplantae; phylum Streptophyta; class Magnoliopsida; order Caryophyllales; family Drosophyllaceae; genus Drosophyllum; species Drosophyllum lusitanicum. The sequence continues at coordinate 4,152 of JAUEJL010008337.1, read as the reverse complement.
GTCGGAATAATAAAGAATTGACTTAAAAATGTCTAAAATACTCTAAACACGCATTTCGGCAAAAGTATCAAAAACCTCACACTTATAAATGTGTAGAATTGATTTTAAAAAGCTTATACTTTTAAATATGTAGAAATAGTAATCAATGGAGATTGAGAAAGTTCATGATTGAAAGCATGAACTTCTTTAATATAGAGATCTTTTCAACATTTTCGCACTTAGAAGTGGAAAGTTTAAATAATTGTTCACTCTAATATATGCAATATTTTAACTATAATTTTCACATTTTTAAATATGGAATTTTACAAAAAAAATTTGTGACACACATGCTCATAATTCTCAACATTTTTAAGTGTAAAAATATGACTAAAAAATTGCGAAGAATCAATGAATTTGGTGTAGTGACATGTATATAGTTTCTAAGTTTATACTTTCATGTAGCGGTGCTCAAAACCAGATATCCGAAAATTCGGATAGTTGGTTTTCAGTATCCGATATCCGAAGGATATCCGAAATATCCGATAATTTCAAAAACATATATTTTTATATAATTTTTAAAAAATATATAATTATTAAATAACCATATTTTAAACTTTAATTACCAAAAATAGCTCAAGTATGCTTCAAAATGAAAAATACATGTATATAAAACTATATATGTTAAGAAAATTAAACAAATAAGCAATATAAAATAAAAAAATAAAAAATAATCTTCGGATATCCAAAATATCCGAAACTTCAACAAATTACTATCCAAATTCGAATCCGAAATTTCGGATTTCGGATATCCGAATTTTCAGATCGGATTTTCGGATAATTGATTCGGATGTTCGTATTCGGATTATTTTGAACACCCCTACTTTCATGTAATATGCAGTGTTGTGATCTTGACTCATTCCTATTATTTTCAGAGTTATGTGTCATATTCTAATCATTTCGACGAGTTAATGAAATTTGCTACCTCTTAAACCTATAGTTAGGTGTTGTACTTCCAGTGTCACATCTCTATGTTGGAACCAATGGAATCGACCTGTTTTAATTGCTTCTTTCAATGATACAACCAGATCTAGCTGACTCATTGATGTTTGTAGATGCTGCCATTTAGAAGGTGAACAAGTTCTACTTAATGCACAAATCAGTTGATGGAATGATGCAACCAGATTCAGGTGACTTGTTAAATTTTTTTGGTGTTGCTACAAATTTTATGCACAAAATAGTTGATGAATGAAGCCGCGGGCCGCATATTTAGTACATTTTGTGGCGAAATCTTGAACTACAACAAACTCCAGACCATTGATTAGGTTCAGATTATAAAGGGTCAAATTCATGGCACTTGTAGCTTCAAAGTGCTTATAGCAGTTTAGGGTTTAGTATACATTGGCTGATTGGTTTGAGATTGGAAATGTTATAGTTGATTTTTTTTATCAAACAATGTTTTTGGTAAGTGTAAGAAAGAGTTGATGATCATAATATTGTAATTTATTTTTCTTTTTAGCATATGAAAATGGTGCCAAATGGGGCTAGCGATGGGAAGAAAACCTTCTGTATAAGGTTCGAAATTCACTCTGAGTTCATGTAATTTTTTGGGGTTCAAACTCAAAATCAATTGGCTATAAGTGGAGTAGCCGAAGACCTTTATTAAACACATTACAAAGTCACTTCTCATCCGATGTGAGACATTACTCAACACGCCCCCTCATGTGTGGCGTTCTTTGTTTCGCGTCTAACATGTGGATAATTGAGGGTTACGTGGTCCATCTAGATACAACGGAAAACGTTTAGTAAATCGATGAGCCGTCTACACTCCGCTGGAGCCTTCCTGTGATCAAATCTTGAAAGGTTTGAAACAATTATAAGCATAGAGCACACAATTTACACACCACACTAGACATGTACAATACACAATATCATCCATGATAACATGTATATATACACATAATACCGAAGCAGTGCACTGACCATGATTTCACACTTTGGGTTACACTTGACTATCCAAGCCGTACCAAGGATTTTATATGCCCACTGTGCCCGAGTGATGTTTTCACCACAATATAACACAACCGTTCACTTCACATATTAACATATTAGTTACACTTTCACATATACAACGCATGTACATTTTACACTAATATAATGAGTAAGTGTAAGTCACCCAACAATTATCTACGGTAAATAAGTTAAGTACTTATGTGGAAGATTCGTGTCTGCTGGCAGTCGCCTACAATCAAGGTTTCCACGTTATCAATTATCATTTAGCCTACGGGTCCTATACCTACTTATACTTTATGAATATCCGAAAACCCAACGCTTATTTGACTTGCGGTTAGTATCAAATCCTCATTTCTTGATTTGTGAGTCTCAACTCGGAACCTAAAAGGTTTTCGATTCCATTTCTTAATTGTATAACTTTTGATTCATTATTGGGGCCTTATTTACGATTCAATCCACCTTGCCAAGGGTTTTCAATTCGGTTTGATTTCAACTCTAGCCTGCCCCATTATAGTTTTCAATTCAACACCTCCCATGGTGATTACGATTAGCTCACATTAAATTTTTCGATTTAGTTTCATGCTAGGTTTGTACTTCATATATATCTCAAGGTTTTCGATTTATTATCATCCTTCGATTTGCGATTCTAACCCTTCAACCAGTTTTTGATTACATGATCTAGTAATTTTCGATTCCCCAGTTCGGTCCTTTGTTCGATTTTCGATACCGTCGTGCGACTTGGGAACCTCACGAACAGACTCAATCCCCTTTTCCACCAATTTATGATTCGAACCTAGCTGCACAATTCAAATTGCCTATCCGCACCCTCATTTACGATTGTAGCCCACCCCAATTTATAGTTTAAGAGATTTCCAATTCATCATTGCATTCAATTTACAATTTAGGTGTTCTAAGGGTATTTACGATTCCCTCCTACACATCAATTTTCAATTCACTCAAGAACAATTTCAATTCACTCAAACCGTCGGCTATCAACAAATGCATTCCTAATCAAATCTTGATCAATTGTATGCGTCAATTGTAATAGTTTCCAACCATTCTATAAACCATTCCCTAATGATTAATCGAAGTTTGGACAAGCTTTAATGGTTCAAATGATCATTTGCGGCCTCGTTTTTTCTTCGAGGTGTTTGTCTGTGAAATTAACCCAAAACCCTCGATGAATCCCATTTGGTAGCTATGAAAGTGACACACAACAAATCACAAAAGTTCAAGATGTCATACCTAACGATTTCCCCTTCAAAACTCGACGATTTGATGCAAATTTTGTTCGGATTTGTCCTTGTTGGTATATGGCTTCCACACAACTCTCACATACTCCCCAAAGGATATTATGAGCGGTTACAGTAGTAGTGCATGGAGCTTTGTGCCCTAATTTGAGGTTTAAGTGCCCTTCCCTAACTTTTAGATGGTCATATATGGCCTCCTTACTACAAAACTTATCATACTTAAGCCACTCAATGGGAAAAACATAGTAATACATTGGCATAATCATCTCATTAATATTATACTCAAATAACAATATTAAATAAAATAAAAAAAGAAATTGGGTATTACATAAGCACATTACAAAGTCACTTCTCAATCGATGTGAGATATTACCCAACAGTTCAAGCACCTCCTCGAGGTCCAACCCAAATGATTGGAATCACCAACACCACCAAAAGAATCTCCAAAGGTCAAAAGACTCGAAACCAAGCATCCTTGAAAGAAAAAAGCTAGTAGGGTACCTACGTTATGTTGTGACGACTAATAGAGATCGGCGGTGGAGAGTTTTAGTGGTGGTAATGGTAGCGATGAGGGAGGATGCATGACAAATTTTAAATTGACTTAAATAATTCATAGTTTTTAGATATGATGGTGCGTAAAGCTACTCTCATATGATGGTGCGTAAAGCTACATAGAGAGTATTAAGTTGGAATCATCACATAAGCCTAAGAAAGACATTGATTATGCCATCCAATCCCATGTATTTCGGTCGAGTAATCAAATTTTAAGAAAATTATTATGTTTGATAAAATTTATTAAACGATCTGAACCATTCATTTAAAAAAATATTTAATCATGACCATTCATTTACTTAAAATCAAAAAATCAATTTTGACTTTTTAGAGTCAAAATTATTAGAGATAATTTCATATA
>JAUEJL010008336.1:0-22313 GCA_032274825.1 Drosophyllum lusitanicum | reverse complement strand
GTGGTCACCTTTGGATTAGTTGGCTCACAAAGCGGATCGGATTCCTAGGTTAAACAGAAAAACAAAAAAAATTTAACATCCAATATCACACCAACCTTGTGATATTCTGAACATTTTTGGTCCATTAATATGATTTCAAAAGTATTTCTACGGGTGGGACTATATGTGGCAATTTTAATCTGCTTACATGAAAAACAGGTAAGGGGTAAGATTAAAAGAAGCTAAAAAAGAAACAACTCAAATGGGTCATAAGAAACCCACTCACCCTTAGCATTCTCTCAAAGTCTCAAGTGTTTACAAGTTACAACCTCCTAAATTGTTTTTGTCACCTTTACTTTAATTATGATTTTTGTAATCATAATTAATAGATTCATTACTTATGACAATAAATAGGCATGCTGGCGGGTTAGCTTGACCCTTTGGCCTTTCTAGTTAATGTTAAAAATCAGTAATTAAGTTAGAAAATCCAGATTCAAACATAACCTTTCGAAACAAGTTAGCTGATCTTTTAGTTCTAGTTCTAGAAATCAGCTGGATTTTCTTATATATGTCAGAATCAAAGTTTTTATTATCTTGTATATGTATATGTTTAGTTTGTTTCTTTATTCAAAGATTGATGGTTCATTCTAAATTACAAAAATAATAACATGTATTACTGAATTCTTGGATCCATTTCAGCTTCAGCTTCATCATATTATACAATAATGTAACCTGTGGTTGAACACTTGAACCTTCGATTTTCATTGGTTTGTTCTAAGATATTTTGATGTTTTCCAGCACTAGTTTGATACCTTGCTAAAAGTAAAACATTTCAGTGGTTAACAGGAGGAACACTACTTACGCGGGATAAGGAGTATATTGTCCTGTATAGGGGTAAAGATTTCTTGCCAGCTACAGTTTCTTCTGCAATAGAACAAAGACGTAACCTTGGAGTTGATGGATTTGAAAGAAAGAAGATTCCGAGCTCGTTAGATGTGCAAGATAATAAAAATAAGGCAATCGAAAGTCCCTCTGCTGCTGAACTTGGTAAAATTAGAGACCAGAAACTAGAAATTGCCATTGAGCAAAGGAAACAAAGATCTCGTGAAGCAGTTTTTAAGAAAACTAGTTCCAAGTTGTCTCAGGTAGTCGTTTAGATCAAATGTTCATTTACATAGGTTTTTTTTAATAATTAATCGCATTCAATTGTCATGCATCATAAATTTAAGCAGAGGGCACATTGTAAGATGATATTTTTTCTGACATTTTTACTCTGCCTATAATCTTTGGGTAATTCCTAGAGGTGGAAATGTTGTACCATTTATCTAAGAAGGGCTGTTTTGGATCATACTTTTATCTTTAACAGAGGGTTGAACAGGTCGAAAGTTGCCCAAAGTGTATTTAAATGCTTACAGTCTTCTAAAGCACTTATTTTTTTCAATTATATATATATATATATATTTTTTAAAATTTTGATAGTGACTCTTGCAATCATACTTAATACATTAATTATCTATTTATCTGTAAAACTAAAAGAAAGGTCTAAAGAATTTTGGTGTGTCAACCTGACACAACCACTTTGACTGTTTAAAATACCCGTATTATTCCACCCATCTTGCCACCATATAATAGTTCATATTGACAATGATATGATAGGCACTGGCCAGCAAAGAAAGGGCAGAGAAGCTTCTAGAAGAGCTGGAGAAGAACGAGACCAAGCAACAACTTGAAGCAGATAAAGAAGGTATCACTGAAGAGGAGCGATACATGCTGAGGAAGGTTGGCTTGAAAATGAGACCTTTTCTACTGTTGGGTGAGTCAATTTCTTTCCGAAACTCAGCATTTGAAGCCTAACACTAAAGGTGATTCCATTTAATTTAAATGGGTTGATTTAGGTTGTCTCTTATGTCTAACGGGTTAAATAAAAAGTTTAGCTTGAAGGCAAGTCAAAGGAGTCAAATACGTGACAGTGCCCCAAAGTCTATTTTCAAAGCATACAACATTACAATCTTCTATATTGTTCTTAGATGATCAGTTTATCATTATAAAAAGTTTAATTTGAAGGCAAGTCGAAGGAGCCCAATCCTTGAAAGTCCACCAAAGTCTATGTTCAATACATACAACATTACAACCTCCTAAATCATTTTCATTAGAAGATTTGGATTATCATTATAATAATACAGGTTTCATACTCATTATTAACCCATTTATTATTTACCAAAAAAGGAAACTTTAATAAGATGGACAAAAGAGTGTTTGTGGGTCAACCCAACTCGGCTGGGCACATTTTGCCAACACTAAAACAATGCCATTCGGTCTGATAGCCTACCACCTGAACCACCCACTTGTCAATCTTTACATAAGAGTATAAGACAGTTGAATCACAAACTTTAGACTTATTACTAGCATATGCTAACGAGCATCCATCTTCTTGTATTCAGGAAGACGTGGAGTTTTTGATGGAACTGTTGAAAATATGCATCTTCACTGGAAATATCGGGAACTTGTGAAGATATTATGTGGCGAGACTAGCATTGATGAAATTCATGCAACAGCGAGGACATTAGAAGCAGAAAGTGGTGGAATATTGGTGGCAGTAGAACGGGTGCGTAAAGGTTATGCGATAATTGTTTATCGTGGCAAAAACTACAAAAGACCAGCTAGCTTGAGGCCACAGACACTTCTTAATAAAAGAGAAGCATTAAAGCGCTCCATAGAAACCCAACGTCGAGAGGCAAGTTAATATTTCTAGTGTCTGTCCTTACCTTAGTCAATAAACAAAGAAGATTAATGATGATTTAAGGGCCAATGGTTGTTTATAGTTCAAAACTCATCTCCAGTTTTATATGTGATTAATGCAAAATGGAAGTATACTAAATACGTTCTAGCACATAATGGAACTCACACTTTTACAGGACCATCTATGCATTTCTGAGAAAGTTTTGTAGGCATACAATGTGTCCTTCATAAACTACTACTATTTTTGGCACGTTTAGCCAAAAATGAGAAGTCAAAGTTCTTAAAATAGCAGAATAATATAGCGACTGATTGATGGGAACTCCTGGTTTCATGCTATTTACATTGAAAGAAATTAAAATAAAAACGTAAAAGTCTTGAAATCTGAGGGAAGTCAAAATTGGGGCCCCAAATGATTGGATTTTAGTATGTGCAAATTTGATCTGATTTTGTTCATTCCCTGTTTACTTTTATGATCCAGTCGTTGAAACTTCATGTATTGAAGCTTGGCAAAAATGTTGAAGAATTACAGCTTAAGTTGGTGAGTGTTCTGATGTGGTCATTGGTCAATTGTTTTAGTTTGATATTGTTCTAATTTTACTTGCATATAATTTTTAAAAATCACTTAATTTATCTTGAATCAGGCAAACAGTGAGGATATTAATATACACGGTGATAAAGATCAGAATATTCAGTTGGTGCGCGTCCTTCTTATATGTTACTTCCTTTGTTATCAATTGAAGCACGGCATTATAGTTTGACCTGTTTAGGTAATGCTGCTGTCATGTACAGGAGCAGGAGATTATAAGCCCATCAGCTGAATGTATGGAACCTCATAGTGATCCTGAAGTTCATAAATCAAATCCTTCGGATCAGGATAGAGGGCAGGTAAGGAGTATTCAGCTGAGTTAAGAATTCTTTAATTGGTTGGGAAATGGGAGGGTCTGGCAGGTTACCATTTTGGGACCCACAAATATTATGGCCCAATCTTTTTATATACAGTTAATTCTTTAATATGACTTTAAAAGCTGTGTTATTACAATAATAATATAGTTTTTTCAAGATTGAAATGGTTTAGGGGGTTGTAAGCACTAAAAACACCCTTTCAGCAACTTTCAACCTGTTTGACCCATTAAGAATAAACCATAACCCCAATTGACCCATTCAAAAGTAAATGGGTTGGAGTGGTCTACTCTAGAACTTATATACTTAAAGCGTAACAGCTCGGTGATTTCATTAATGTTAGTTGAAATTCCTCTTTTTTTGTTCGACAAACCTGTTTCTATGAAGTTGCAACTAGAAATGGCCATTTTAACTCAATTATAACAAACGGGACAATTTAGGTCATATACTATTGTTTATAACAGGTAAAATAGGATTATAGTATATAATTTAACGAAAAGAGTTGTACAGTTAAAAGTCATCCAAAGTATCCTCCAGTTTTAGAACCTTGTCAATTGATTTATTAACGAAATTGGATCATTACTTCAATAATAAAAATTTGCAATCTTATATAATATAATTATTCATTATATAATGGACAAAAAAGTGTTGGCATGTATTCTGACCTGACCTATTATGTCCTGCTAAAAAAATGTGCCCATTGTGGCAGATGTAGTGTTTAGAAGCATATAAGCATTCCTTTTATAAGCAACTGGGTACAGCAATTTCCATGTTACTTAGTATAAACTTCAAGGTTTTCTTCCAAGGTTATTAGGTTGTATGCATTTAACATCTATATGTATGGCTGTCGCTGCTCTTTTTAAAGATCTACTTGTGGCATGCATTAATTATGGTACAAGAATTAACTTATTTGAAACATTTGAAGGGAAGCGAGCTTCATAGAGGTGCTTTGGTTTCTTCAAATGAAAATGACAGCTTAAAAGCATCAATAGAAAGTCCAGAAACCAACGAAAGTGAGTTCACAGAAGCTAAGTCAAAGGCTTCGATTTTATTGGTGGAAGGAACCAATGAAAGTGAGGAAGCTGAGATGCAAACTACCTCACTTTGTTCAGATGCTTTCAAGGTAAATAATTGCGTATCAATTCCATTTCGAGCTGATTGGCTGTGTGTTTTTATTACTATGCCTTCAAGTAGTCGTTAGTGACTAATGTTTGGGAAATCTACATCTGCTTATGAATAAAAGTAGTTTGATTACTCAGGGATCAAATAATCATTTTGATAGTAGCTTTCACAAAGCTTACCGAGTATATTTCTTGTATACACTTATTAGTATTTATTAGTTATTACATTCCTTGGATAATCATTAACAGCCGAAATACTCACATGGGATATAATCTATTACAATTTCAAGCATCGAAAAACACACCACATGTTTCTGTACTTTATATTCTAGCTGGTTATCTGCAACTATTAATTTAATAGGCTTAATTTCATCCATGTCCTCTCAAAACTTCTTAATTACATCAATATCCTTGCAAAGTTTATAGTTACATCAATATTCTCCCAAAACCTTAAAGTTCTCATCTATATCCAAGTCCTTATTTTTATTATAATTTAATGTTTTAAATATTTGAAACTATGTTAACAATAACAAGTACCCGATGCCTCGAGTGAGGGGTATGGGGTTGGTAGGATGTCGATAGTCATATCTCTCGCCTGGGGGTTTACATATTTTTTAAACTAATATTCAAAAAATAGTCTATATGGCATATAACTTTTCTACTCTCTGTCCCCCTTCCCCCCCTCCACAAAAATAAAAAATAAAAAATAAAAATCAAAGTCGGCTGAACGGAGTAAGTCTTCATGGGTGGGATTTTTTTTTGCATCAGATCATCTTGAATTTCATACCTGAACTCAAAGGATCAGATTACTTGCAGAGTTGCATCAGTTCATCTTCAATTTCATGCATCAGTTCATCTTCAGTTTCTTACCTAGTTGACAGCAGTGAACGAACTTAAAATATCAGATTTATTTTGCATGAATTTATCTTAATTTTTTTACCTAATCTCTTTGATCAGATTATACTGGATTTGAATATTTTCTTTATGTGGCAAATTAAAAAATTCAATAAGATGATTCCCATCACAGAAGAAAGGTTTGATTGCTCTGTAGATTGACTCACCATAGTCGAAGATCTGCTAAGTCTGTCTTAGGCTTCAAATTGCTAACAACATCTACCATTATTCCGGACTTCGATGTGCAGGTGTACTCTGAATCTCACGTGGAAGGAAGAAAAGAGCACATGTCAGATTTGAGTTAAAACTCTATTTGGGGGGAAAGGGGGGAGGGGTAGAAAAGTAATATATCATGTAAGATTTTTGAAAATTAGTTGCCAATATTAAAATTATTTAATTACGATAAAAATAAGGAGTGGTATATAGATGAGAATTTTAAGGTTTTGGGAGGATATTGATGCAAGTGTTAGAATGATATTCAATACTCTTTCAAAATGGACTCCAAAGTCCGAACACCACCTAAACCTTTTTAATTATCATGCTTCATTTGTGATGAATTAACATCTTTGGTTTCATCCTAACCTGGAGTTGCATCTGTTGTATTTATTTCAGCTAGAAGAATCACCGGGTAGTGAGCCTTCTGTCTTCATTCCAAAGAGTGAGGTCTCATATTCACCAGTTTATGGGCGTGGAGTCAACGAGTCAAACGGGAAACCACACAGATCTGCTCTTCTTTCCAATAAGGAAAGGCTGCTTTTGAGGAAACAAGCGCTTACGATGAAAACACGGCCTGTTCTAGCTGTTGGTAAGCTACATTATGTGCTAATAGTCAAGTTGTGAAATCGGGTGTGTTGCTACTGGTAAAAAATGGGTGATATTTCAAGACGAGTCAGTTTGGGTCGACCAGTCAACATTCTTAAATTTTTTTATGAACAAGTAATGCAAAAATTTTGCTTTTCAAAAAAAGAAAAAGTAATGCAAAAATTTTAGTTAAAGAAACCATTAATAAAAGTCATGATATAACCTTTTGCTTATATTGATTTAAGAGCAGTTATACACTCTGTGGCCGACTTCAACCTGTTCTGTTTTTAGCTAGGTTTATAAGTTATTTGACCTGGTGGGCATATAATACAACACCGAAACGAGCATGTTGAGTTAAATGGTCAAAATTGTCACATCTAGATTTCCAGGCAACCAGGTGGCAGTTCCAGCGTATTTCCTTTTAAAAGGGGTTCATTTGGTCATATTTTCTCAATTTCTCTCCATGGGCTGAGTTTAAAATCTTACCTGAAAGGCCAAAACTGAAAGGGGTGGAGGGGGTCAAACAGGTTGAAAGACACCCAAAGCGTCATTCAACCTCCTTGATTGATTTATTCAAACAAGTTAGATGTCTTTATTATCATAGTTCTTGATACTTTAATAGAACTCTAAAAACAGTGGACAAAAAAAGGCTGACAAAATTTGTTTTGAATCCCACTTAAATGACTTGTTTTGACCCTAACCCGTTTTGACCAGTTACACAACCCGCCGACACGGCAATTTTGTCACCTACTTTTCACTGTACAGTCAACAGTGTCTACCGGAACAGTGAAACGGAAGATGGATAAAGTAGCATTTGGTGTAGAACCATAGATTGCTGTTTTTAATACCATTATTGTATGGCAGGGAGGAGCAATGTTGTTAGCGGGGTGGCTAAAACAATTAAAACTCACTTTCAGAAGCATCCCCTTGCTATTGTAAATATCAAAGGCCGAGCCAAAGGGACTTCAGTGCAAGAAGTGGTATCGAAGTTAGAGGTTTGCACCAAGCTTCAAACTGTATCAACTGAAAACTAAAATTAACCAACCTCCAAATTTACTTGCAGGAAGCAACAGGTGCAATTCTCGTCTCCCAAGAACCAAATAAAGTCATTCTGTACAGGGGTTGGGGGGCTATTACGACAGCACATGATTCTAACCAGACTAATGTGGAGCACAAAAAAAATGACCATGAGGGTGTTGTTAAGCCACTTATTTCTCCAGAACTCATTTCAGCAATTAGGCTTGAATGTGGATTGCAGGATAACGAAGTCAATAAGAGTGAAGTAGTGTCCTAGGTTAAAAACGGTATTACTGACTTTTCTTGCCCTTGTTTTGGTGATTCTATTTCCCTTTACAACTAGATAAGGCAATTTGACCTATTTACTGTTTTACTTATGACATGGTTGACTTGTATTGTGTTTTATCTCAACCAGGTCAAATAGAAAAAAATTATCTAATTGGGAAACGGGCCAAAAGTCGCTGAAAGTCACTTTTTAATACATACAACCTCCTAATTTGTTTCTTTTCTAAAAGTCTATATTATTCTTTTAAGCACAATGAACACATTAATCATTTATAAAAAGAATAAAATAATTAAATGGACAAAAATGTGTTCTGAAGCAGAAACCCTGACCCGGCCCGTTCCGATCTATCCTAAAATTGACCCATTTTACCACCTCCATTGACAGCACAACATCAACGGTTGCTGCGAGTGTTACTCTTGTGACTTTCAGTTCGTGTAACTTGGCTACCAACAATGTCCATAGCTATTTGCTCGAGTTGCAGTGTCCTGTTTGTCAGACTAATGATATTTGCTGCTGTGGTTTTGAGCCTTTTTCACTTCCTGATCGACCAACAGTGGTGAACTTTCCAGTTGAGATCACTGCTCGTTTCTGAAAGACGAATGAGACATAAGGGCAAGCATAGAGATTTTGAATTATGATAACGGTTTTGTATATCTGTAAATATGCATAAAATCTTAAATTATGATAGTCGTTTTGCAGATGCTTGGTTGTGTAGGGTGTTGGTGTCAACTGCCTATAATAAGAGTAAGATCAATAAAAGTCTTCACTTTATGAGACATAAGGGCAATGATGCAAAGCTATACTTATTATTTCTTTAGATAGGTCTAGTCATGTTGGTATGTTCTTTTAATGTGCGACATAAATGTTGATAATCTCTATTAGCATTTAAAAAAAAAAATATTATCAGTTGAAGAATAATGTGGAGAAGAGTTGTCATATAATAGTGCCAATATTTGTGGGCTTTGTAAGATTGTACTAGGAATTAAGAAGTTTAGGAGATTTGGAGGTTTTTCCAATGAAGTGGAGGAAAGATGTGGAGGAGCAAAATGGACAGTTGCAGCAGCAGATTGCAACAACTTACTTGAGCAAGCTTGCTTGGCCACGTCACGTTGAAGGAGCAAGCAAGAGCTTGACGTTACTTAATAGTGTGGAACCCCAAAGCTAACAGGTGTTACATAGTTGTCTTCTTCACCTTAATATCAGTGCCAACACAAAATATATAGCTTATACTACTACAACAAAAATGCACAAAATAGCTTCTGTGACGATAAAGAAATTGACCATAAAGAAATTGACAAAAATAGCTTCTGTGACAAGAAATTGTTCCTATATAGCTTATAGGAACAAGCAAGAGCTCTTTTTCATTGACCATAAAGAAATTGACTTTAACTCTTCATTTAATAAAATAAATTTAATTATTTAATCTTAATCATTTAATTAATCAAAATCGAAATTCTGATTTTGACTTTTCTAAATTAAAACTATGAGAGAAGTTTCATATATATCCTTTTTAAATATCACATTTGTTCATTTTAATTTACATTAACCTTTTATAATATTTTAAAATATTATATTTAACCAAATTTTTAATTTTATCATTTTAAAATATTTTAAAATTATTTTTAATTATAACCAATAAATATTTGATCTTATTGTTCTAATTGTTACAATAATGATCGATAGCTTATATAAGAAATATAATCACGTCTTTTTATATCATGATATTATGTTTTTCTGTCATGTTTGCCATCAACCACGCGTTAACATTTTCACCGTTTGTATAGATGTTAACGTCGTCTTTCGTTATTTTTTTCGTGTTTTATAACTATTTAATACTTTTTTATTAATATTTATTATTTTATTAAACCAACTAGTAACTAACGAATAATTGATTGTACGGGGTAAAGTTGGCCGACACATTTTCTAGAGTTTCAGCAACGACAAAATTGACCTTCTACGACGACCTGTCGGCGCCATAGGTAAAGGTATTTATTAGTATATTCTATTCTATATAATATTGGCTTCAAGCAAAAAGACGTTAAGAATGTTCAATACAGTTAAGAATTAGATGGCTTCAAGCAAAAAGACGTTATTTAGGCATTTTATTATTAGAAGAATGTTGAATATAGTTCATAATTAATTCATAGTTTTAAGTGATTAATTTTAGCCTTCGGATCAATGTCATCAATGATCCAGATTAAATTTTAAAAATTTGGGCGAAGTGGCATTTTCGTAATTTTTCGTAATTCACATGTGATGCTTTTACAAATGACATGTGATTGTATATTGAATCACATGTGATTGAATATTAAAATTTCAGGACTATGTTTTTTAAATAGACTTTATTGAACACAACTCAGTATAGATAATATAGTATAGATATAGATAAGGGTTTATTGTAAAAATTTAAAAGTATATAAGCTTGTTTGTGGATGTTAATTTATAAGCTTATCAATCCAACTTAATGATTTATTGGAGCTCATAAACTTTAGTGGATAATTTCATAAGTTGTTAAAAATAATTTCACCATATCTAAAAATTTTCGGTAGGTCTATATGTCCTAAAAGTAAAATTACCAAAAACATCTCTTAGATGTGATAGAGCGTTGGTCATACTATATAGTTTTCTCAATACGATATGTGTTTCGCAGGTAGTACTCCCGGGGGAAACGGTGCGGGTAAGATTGCTTCCAGCGGAGTTGTCGGTTTGCTATTAATTTCCATTTGTATGATGTTATTTTAACACGAGTTTCTGAAGCTTGTCTCATATGATTCATTGGTGTTAGACAAATTTATGAAGATTTCATAGGTTACATACTTCTTGTTGTGTAAACCTTTGATTATGGTTGTTATGAGTGTAATTTTATTACTCAAGGCTCTTTCATTTTCTGAAAAAGTAGGTGTTTCCTTGGATCCCATATCATATTCTTGGGCCAATCTTACTTGAATACTAGTCCTTAGTACTAAGAAAATAAATTAAGTCTAAACATATATAATATTTGTTAATGAAGAGAAAATAAATTAAGTTTGTAGATTAAAAATTTTGCTTTCGACATTTTATGATCGATGATTATTAGATGAAATGAAATTAATAACCTTAATATGTTTTTTCACATATGATTTGTGTACAATAAAATTTCTCCTTCCATAACATTCATAACTTTTTTATCCTTACAAATTAAAATTTTTTTTCACGTCCACATGTTTAAAAGGAATATATATTCGTTCGACCAACCCGTACCCTTGCGAGGATGTGTGGTATTATGGCAAGTGGATTGGATGTGTCATGTGTAACTACTAGATGACGTGACTCATGCTTATTGGAGGCCACCTAACCACGATCGATGTGCTCTAGCTAGCACTGGAAACCTAAATAATTACACATCCTTGATGCTAATCATTTTGGGAGGCCTTAAATAAGCAAACAGTCCTTGGTCTATTTTGTTTTTGGAGGTTGTACACGAAAAAGGTATTATTATCTAATCAATGTTACCACCACTAGAAACTAATGAGATAAATAGCTTAAAGAAAGGAGTAGATTCATTCTTTAACCTCTTGTTTTGATTTCGATCATCACAGGTTTTTCTTAGAGAGGTTAAAGCTTCATACATATCCTCCTACTCATTTGATTATTACAAGTATCAAAATCAATGAATGAGATAACAAAAGAAATTTAGTGCATTAAATATGTCAAACATTAAGCAGGTAGGAGGATAAAATATTATAAGTAAATATATTTTTTTCTTTTTCTTATGGTGTGCTTGTTTGGGGCATTAGAGGATATGGAATAGTATGATAATATCAATAGTGCTTGGTTGGTGGAATGTATTACCCATTAATGGGTAATAAATAATTCTTCACTAAATTGGGGGTAATGAGTTCAAGCACGTGTGTATCCACAACCAATCATCACTACTTCTACCACCAACCGTCACCACTGTTGGCACATCTAGGACTTTTTGCCAATGTGGGCACCATTCTTAAAGATGGTAACACAAATACGTAAACAAATCAATAAAATTATAGTCGGGTCAAAATGGGTCGGTCAATTATCACTACTTCCACCACCGACCGTCACCACTATTGGCACATTCGGGACATTTTGCCAATTGGGGCACCATTCTTAAAAATGGTAACACAAATTACGTAACAAAGCAATAAAATCATAGTCGGTTCAAAACGGGTCGGGTCAAACTGCTCTTCTAGATAATTTAATCAAACAAATTTGTCTTTAGTATAATAAAGTTTTAAGGTTTTTTTTTCATAAATCACAACAGATATGCCAAGTTACTATCAAATGTCAATAAAACTAATTCAGGTTTAAAAATAGGGACAACGTATTCAAATTGTCACTAATTAATCAAAACAATAACCACACATCACAACTGCTCGCTTCCTACCACCAATACCACCGTCTCCTCACATCCACATCAGGGTTTGCCACCACCAACCCCAATTGGCGCCACCATTAACACTCATTGCATTTGCTGCCATTGTTAATCACCACCAATCACCATTGACCGATACCACCATAAACATTGCCATCACACCAACCACTCCACTTTGGTCGTTGTCACCACCGACATCGTCACCACAAACACTGCCACCATCTTCTATCACTACCAACGTCATTGCCGCCGCCGCCCCTCGTCGTGCACATATGGCGAGCTTTTACGAACCAAACAATATCGATGATATCAATAACAGTTAGAAATGCTCATTGCATACATTTATTTTCCCTTACCCTTTCACATTTGACATTCATTCCCTATTTTTTAACCAAGTGCCTTCTTAATTATTACTTTGAGGTAAGGAAACTAACATCTTGTCATTAGCTTTTGAAAGTTTGAAAGAGGTTAGCACTTTAATAGTATGATAGATAGAAGAGATAAAAACTTGTGAGAGTATCAAGAAGTGTTGAAACAAGAGTGTCTTCATCTTGTAATCAAGTTTTTGTTTGTAAAGTAGACACGAGGAACCGAACCATGTTAATAGTTGTGTTTGTGTTTGATTTTTTGTTTGTGTTTATTGGTCGTAATTTTTTTGATTTTTACTATATGATAGTTGATCCCAACAAGTTGCCGGTTGATGTGATATTGTTACGTGGTTCCAAAATTACAGTTGTATTTAAAATTCGCCCTACAACTATTTTGGAAAGCACTATTATATCAACCATTATATCACGCTACTTAAGATGGTGAGAACTGTCCGATCAAATCAAGGAATCATAAAAACTTACCATATCCTGTAGAAAGTTTGATAAATGATATTTATGGCTTTGGCACATCCAACACAAATGTAATTTAAGCACGATAAGATGTCAATAAGATAGGCATCATACGGATCTAAGATTTGTTAGTGTTTAGAAGTATTAAAACTTATAGTTCCAATATTCAAAAAATATTAAAACTCTTTTTTGTATAAACTATAAATTATATTATGAGGTAAAATGTAATCCGGTATAAATTGATGGTGAAAAAAATTGTGGATAAAATTAAGAATTGAAGATCAAACGTAACTTTTATAAGTTAAAGGGTGAAAAATAAAAATTTGTTAGGGGGTAAAATAAAAATTAAAATGAATAGTGATTTTTTTATGAATTGATTATAAGTGATAAAAATTACAAAACAAAATTACAAATCTTATTATAATTATATTTGAAAGGGTTGTAAGTGACAAACAAACACCCCCAAAACCAAAATAAAGAACATGAAAGATAAATAATCAAACACATTCAGGGATCTAAGTTGACAAATACTTTATACAACAATATATCAAACATCGAATTAAAATTAAAAGCTACCGTTAACTTGTTTAGATCAAGCATGCACGAGATACATGCAAAACTATACATGTGAAAACATAATAAATATTCAACCATCACAAAATACTTGATTCGTTTTATAACTTTTTCTTGTTTCTTGTTTCATTTGTCAAACAACTTGACCTAAACATATATCAAATCATACTTCCATAAAATTTTAATTATTTCCAGAAAATGCTCTTTTGGTCAAAAATAAAATCTCCAATAAAATTATTTCCTTTCTAAAATTCACATCAAGTTTATATAATTTTCTTTTATGAATTGAAAACTCATTTTCGTATATATAATACACACCAAATTTATATGTTTTTTTCTCCACCCTAATCTGGTCGTCGAGGAGATTCAAGTGGGAGAAGCTCACGAATTTCAAAATCGTCGATCTCCGCTCATGTTCTTCGACCTTCACTTTCTTTCCCCGCGAAATCTTTAGAATGGTTTGTTACTTGGTTGTAAAGGAGCCAGTTTTAATAAAAAAATGTTTCTGTGTGATTACAAGATGTTTGATAAATCTTGATTAATTAAGATTATGTTTAGCCATTAATTATTAAAAGTGAAATACAAAATGAATTAATAAATTTACTAAATGGTAGTTTAGTTATTTTATTTGAAAAAGATTGGTGTAAATAGTTGCATTAAAAAGATTGAACTCGTAAAACTAAAAGGTCAAATTAAAAAGACCGAATTCATAAAAGATTAAAAGAGCATAAATTATAAAAAACAAAATTATAATTTAACGACTTTTTTATGTAGCCAAATGAAACCATTTAACTCCGATCCTGAATCGTTAAACATTCAACACGTTTAATTGTCGTCTTTAAGTGAAGACCATGCTAAATGAAATAAAAAAAATACTGCTGAATCATTATACCTTACAACATCTGCTGAATCATTAAATATCCGATATTTACCACCTTTTTTACACATTAACTTTCTTAAACAATCACATCTTATCTTATCTTATTTTTTTTAATAAAACATTATTAAAGTAAAAATAATAATTTTTATTAATTCGATTGTTAATTCATAATCCGTATCAAACAACATCTAATATTTAAAGTAAATTAATACATAGTCTTTTAATTATTCACAATATTAAATCATTTAATCATCAATCATTTTTGTTTTTATCGAACTTATCCAAATTATTTTAATTAGTTCACATCAAACTTCAATATAGAACTAATCATGTTAAGGCAATCAAATCGCCCCATCACAGCTTGTTATTGAGATTCAAAAACACCATCACGAGCATTCTTGCTCGTTATATCCATTGTGGGTTGCTTGTCGGCCGCTCGTTATTTGCTTGCTCGTGAGTGTGGTAACGAGCCATGGTGCTCGATAAATTTTTGATTTTTGTCTTTTCAACCAATATAATTTAATATAATTAAATAATTATGTGTGAGTCAAATGATTGTAATAATATATGTCATAACTACGTATTTTTTAATGACGAGTTAGTAATTCTGTAGTAACAGTTAATGATGACAATGATAAATACAGATGCCCTTAGTTGTTTCAAGCGAAAAGGTTAGCCATTAGGTGTGTTTAGCACTTAGCCTTTTGAATTTGATAGCGTTTTGTTTTGAAAAAAAACTACAAATCTTGTTCGAATAAAAATGCTTAAAGTTTTTTTTAAAATAAAAAGCTATACAACAATAAACTTCTAGCTTTTAAAACTAGCTGTAAGCTTTTTATATACAAAATTACTTAAATACCCTTTATAATTTTTTATAATTCCTCGTATTATTATGATTTGTCCTTTTGTCATTTTACACTATTTAACTTCAGCTAACAACTATTTTGTCAAACGCGTATACAAATAAAAAATACGACTTCAAATTTTCAGTTATTAGTTACCAGCTTTCAGCTATAGCTACCAGCTATTTACGTCAAACACATATTAGGTATGTTCGCTACGCAGCTTTTTGGAGCTGGTAGCTTTTTGCTTTGAAATAAAAAACTTCAAGTCTTGTTTTGAAATAAAAAGCTACAAGTCTTTTTTTAAACAAAAAGTTTCAAAATAAAAAGCTTTTGAAGTAGTTTTTAAAACTAGCTGAAAACTTTTCATATACAAAATTACTTAAATACACTTTTTAATTGTTTTACAATTACTTCTAATTTTATTATTTGTCATTTTACACTATTAAGCTTCATCTACCATCTATTTGTTAAACACATATACAAATAAAAGATACAGCTTTCAACCATAAGTTATCAGCTACAGCTACTAACTACTTCCGCCATACACAATGATTATCTTAAAAATAATGACCATTCAAAGGCCAAAACAAATCAATATGTAATAACGATTGCGAGAAAATCAAGGGACCATGTTTGTAATTTACTTAAATGAAATTTTAACAAATGGAAGCTACTAGAAGTCACTACCCAGTACCCACTGATATACCAAAACCGCCCCCAAAACCCTTTATCCAAATCTTTCCCGTTTCTCCGGTGAATCTCGACGGCGATGGACGCCGAAAAACTAGAGCAATTAAAGCTGTTTATCAGCCGCTGCAAGTCCGATCCCTCCATTCTCAGCGATCCTTCCCTCTCTTTCTTCCGCGACTATCTTGAAAGGTAAAAACATTTACACAATATGAGTTTTTGTTCTACTTGATGATTCTCGTTAAGTCGTCGGAAATTTGTTCGGTTTTTTATTTCAGCGTCGGAGCTAAACTCCCGTCATCTGCTTACCAGAGTGAATCGCGATCGGTACATCTTTCTCACTTCATCTTACTAATTGATTCACTGTTTAAAGTTGTTGACGAGTGTATTCACTGTCTAATTGTGTGAACCCCGTTATTAGTAAATCAATTCGAGTTAGATGTATTAACGCCCTAATTTTTTATTTGCATGTTTATAAACATATGATATGAATCTGTACAGTTTCACTTTTCTGTTAAATCAAATAACTTTCAAGTTCATATATTAATGTGATAATAATTGTTAACGGTGAATTCTTAACCAGTCTCATATAAATTTGGGCATTATTAGAAAAAACTAGAAACTGAGAACTGAAAAGCATCAGATTACCGCTGTGTTTCCGAGATATCTTAAGGAAAGAAATGAAAAGAAAAGAAAATTAACGAGAGAAAAGAAGAGAAAAGAAAGGATAATAGTTTTATTTTCAGTGTTCCTGAGCTGGAAAGAAAAGAAATGAAATCGGGGAGAAAGGAAATAAGCTTGTGTTCCTGAGTTGGAGACGAAGGAAAGAAAAAATGGTCAATTTACAGTAATACCCTTATTTTTTAAAATTATTTATTGTGAGTAAGGGTAATTTTGTTACTTACGAAAAATTATAAACATTTTCCTTTCCTTCCAAATCCTCTCACTTTTGGGAGGAAAGTTTATGATAGAAAGTTACCAAACTTTTCCTCCGAATCTTTTCCTTTCTTTCGTTAAAATAACTCTGGAACACAAAATATTTTTTCTTTCCTTTCAATTCTCTTCTTTTCTCTTCAAAATAAAATTCGGGAACACAGCGTACATGTTGGAGTTGTTTGTTAGTACCCTTTTACAGCCAATAGTCATCAAGCATTTCAGGTGTTAATGTGTTATAAATTGTAATCAATTAATTAGCAGCCTTGTGACAAAAGAATTGAAGTTTAGGAACGATGTTTATGATTACTATCATGTATAACTAGAGCTCTTTCTTATTACTTATATCACATACTTGAATAGAGAACTATGTTGCAAAAACTGATTCAATTGGTAATGAAAAATGTGGATTATTGCTTTATTTATTATCAAATGATTGAACTACCGAGGCCTTGCAGAAGTCTTATGTTGTGGAAGAGAGTGACGAAGATGTAGAAGAACCTCAAGAAGAAGAGGATGAGATTGTAGAATCTGACATTGAATTTGAAGGGGAAACTGTTGAGCCTGATAACGATCCTCCACAAAAGGTATTTACCTCTGTCATTTACCTGCTTAAATCATAAATTGTAGCTCTTTTTTAAAGTTGTTTTTATGTGTGTCTGTGTGTGTTCTCGTGGTGTCATTTGGCGTCTTTTTTTCAAATTCTAGATGGGAGATTCTTCAGTGGAAGTCTCTGAAGAAAACCGTGATGCTTCTCAAGAAGCAAAAGCAAAGGCCATGGAAGCAATTTCTGATGGTTTGTACCACTAAAAAAACATTTTTTTTTGCATTAAGTGTGCCTTTTTTCATATCAAGTAAGTTGTTGTAAACAGGTAAGTTCGAAGAAGCAATTGAGCATCTCACTGAGGCAATATTGCTAAATCCTACTTCTGCTATCATGTATGCAACTAGAGGTAAATCTTAGCTTATTCATTTTTGACAAAATTTTTGAATATATTTTAGTTTCTGGTTTGTGAATTTCTGCTTATTCAAAATCCTACTTTTGCTATCATGTATGCAACTAGAGGTAAATCTTAGCTTGTTCACTCTATTTTGTATAATTGCCATACAGCTTCTGTTTATATCAAAATGAAGAAACCAAATGCTGCCGTACGGGATGCTGATGCTGCTCTAAAGGTGAACCCATATTTCATATTTACATTGTATGATCTTATAGGCTATAGCTATATATATATTTAAATTTACATCCATATCGATGAAGGTATGTATCGCATGCAGATGAAGTGGGTATTGTGAACTCCTTGTTTCATTACTTCCTAGTTTCTTCTGTCCAAAATTGGAAGTTAAATTTTATTTAATATAATAAGTTGAAGTTATGTATACTTCTAGTATAGTGACTGACCTACATTATTTTGAATTAAAATTTCCAGATAAATGCAGATTCTGCAAAAGGCTATAAATCACGTGGAATTGCACGATCAATGCTTGGACAGTGGGAAGAGGCTGCGAAGGATCTTCATGTAGCTTCCAATATTGATTTTGATGAAGAAATAAGTAGCATTCTTAAAAAGGTAATTCATTTATGTACATTCCATCCAATATTTGTCGCTCTTGATTTTCTTAATAATTTTCACACTGCTAAGTTTTAGCTTATAATATTTTTATATCTATGTGATTTTTAGAATGGTTGCTTCTCGTCTTTTTTCCTTATGCATATTGATATTATAGAAGCTATTTTAGAAATAATATATACACACAAATACACAATTCTTGAAATAGGTGAAATCTTTTGATTTGATTAAGAAAGAACAGTGGATTTTTTTTTTCCTTTTTTTGACTGATTTTATGTCTTCTAATCTTATTTGTTGCTGCACTTAGGTTGAACCCAATGCACACAAGATTGTGGAGCATCGTAGGAAATATGATAAGCTAAGGAAAGAACGGGAGGACAAGAAAGCGGAACGTGAGAGGCAACGTCGAAGGGCTGAAGCAAAGGTATTTTATTACTTTAATGGTTGCCCTTTCTCTTCTTACCAATTTATGCAATCTGATGCTTTGTTATGTGATACATAGGCTGCGTATGATAAGGCTAAAAAGGAAGAAAAAGCATCTTCAAGTGAAAGAGCAGGTGGAATGCCAGGTGGTTTCCCGGGTGGCATGCCAGGTGGTTTCCCGGGTGGCATGCCGGGTGGTTTCCCTGGTGGCATGCCAGGTGGATTCCCAGGTGGTGGCATGCCAGGTGGATTCCCTGGTGGCGGTATGCCTGGTGGCGGTATGCCTGGTGGCGGTGCTGCAGGTGGTGGTATGCCAGGTGGTATTGACTACAGCAAAATCTTGAATGTGAGTCAATCTGAATCTGGAGATCGAAGTTTAAAAATATTATGGTTTATAAGCCTTGGTTAATTATCAAAGTTTATGATCGTCTGTCATGTTTTTCGTTTGAATCGTGTCTGATGAAGTCTCTAAACATTTGCATTTGTGTGTATGTATGTGTCTTGCTTGTTTAATCATGTAGTTAGGCTTTAGTTAGGACTACTTCTAGAAGTTTCAGTTTGAGCAATTGGGCTATAAAACAGTTCCAATTCCTTAATTTTGGTCGAAATTAAGTTTCATTCTGAACAATCATGTCTTAGGTGGCTTATAATTTTTCTTGACAATCACTGTTAGTTTCGGAGCACAGGTTTTTACAATTTTATTGCAGCTTTTGGTTTTCTAGTTGTATGAAGTGTAGGATTTCATCCAGCTGATGTAATTATATTTGATAAGTTAACAGTCCTGCAATCTGAATCTGGATATGTTAAGTGTAGGATTTCATCCAGTTTGTTAGAACGTGGATTTTATTACGAAATTTGGGTTGTATCATGAATACATTTTGTATGTATATGAATATAATCTTTTGTTTTCCTCAATATTGCAGGACCCTGAGTTGATGGCAGCATTTAAAGATCCAGAAGTAATGGCTGCTCTTCAAGATGGTATGTTTTCTTCACTTTACCCCAAACATGGTGTCATTATTAACCGTTATTTGATTTATGTATGTGGCTTTGGCGCCTTTTATGTATTTACCTTACATGCAAAAATTAATACACCCGCTTACGTGTAACAGAATGTTGATGTAATCTTGTAACTTTTTTTTGCAGTGATGAAAAACCCGGCAAATCTGGCAAAACACCAGGCAAACCCAAAGGTTGCTCCACTTATTGCAAAAATGATGAGCAAATTTGGTGGTCCTAATTGAGGCACAAATGTAATAAAACGAGTAATTTTAGTGGGTATTGGTTCATAAATTCGGTTTTTATCTGCAGGTTGTCTTTTTGAATAGAAGATACTGTTTTTTGAAAGTTAAAACGGTCTTTTGATGGTAAATGGTGTTGCATGACCTGATGATACCTTTGTTAAGCATTTGGCAGGTGAGTTAGGCAGACGGCAGTGTTGTATGCTTGTATGTTCAAGTGTTTCTGGTTATGGGCCAACTCTGATTCTAGACACTGTTCTCAAACCTCAATCATTGAGATTCGTTTAACTGAGCCCAATTTACATGTTTCAAACAGATACATAAAAGGATAGACTGAGAGCTCATGGCAAATCTTTTTAAATGGAAAGGCAAATCTAGAAATTTTATATATGTATTGTTGACAGGAGGGGGTGATGCTGTAAAAAAAATGATGACTTATTGATGACATGTAAATATAACATGGATAAATGTTTGGTTATTATTGGTAGAAAGTGCGGATGTGTATGACGTTACATCGAATTCAAATTTGTAACAAATTAGGAGGGTGTTGTATGAAAATGTGAGGGTTTTAATAATGTCGTGAAGGGTTTTATGAGAATTGTATTTTTATTGTATTAGTGTAGTTAATTATAGGTTGTTTATGGGGTGATATCGGTTTAAAAGTCGGACTGGATCAAAACCCGAGATCTATAAAAAAACTAGGACCGAAGACCGGACCGACCAATCTCGGTCTGGACCAGCCTGATTTGGTTTGTCGGATTTTTCGGTCTATTTGTTGTTTTATACACCGTGTCAAACAAAACTGGACCGCATCAAAACCCAAAATTTTTAAAAAACAAGGACAGAAGACCAGACCGAACGGGTTCGGCCCGGTTCGGTTAGGCTGGGTTAGTCGGTTTTTTCGGTCTTATCGGGTCACATGCTTACCTGTAGTTGTTTATGAATTTTGTTTAATAACTTGTGATATATTTTGTTTAGACTATAAATTATTATATATTTGTGATTCTCTTT
Source organism: Drosophyllum lusitanicum (assembly GCA_032274825.1). Classification (NCBI taxonomy): domain Eukaryota; kingdom Viridiplantae; phylum Streptophyta; class Magnoliopsida; order Caryophyllales; family Drosophyllaceae; genus Drosophyllum; species Drosophyllum lusitanicum. The sequence continues at coordinate 1,186 of JAUEJL010008336.1, read as the reverse complement.
GTTTTTATTTATGTTTTGTATCAATTTTGTTGTAATATGATATTTTTTAAAAATAGTATGTTTTAAAAATTTTGAATTACAAAGCTAGAAATAACAAATTGAAAAAAAAAAACTAATTTGATAGCAAAAAAAAAAAAAAAACTATTAGAATGGTGGCTTCATATTTAAAAGTAGTGGAAAAACTAATTTATAGTTTCCAACGCATGAGGTTGTGTAACGCCTCAACTGTTATTTAAATTACGCTTTTATTAGATATGGTTTGGTTTTTCGGTTGTGATGCTTACTTTTAAGTGATGGTTAGTGGGTGGGAAATAACCGCCCAAAATCTGTAACCCAACTTAATAACCAGGTAGTGGAAATGTGCTAATAACAGTCATGTAAGTGGGTTTTGCAACTACTCTTACCATTTAAAATTTTATGTAATGATTTAATTTATTTAAGCTTTCTTATTTTTAAACTAACAACTTCCCACAAAATTAATGTTATTATTGAATGAATATTTGAATTGATGTTATATGTGTTTTCAATTATAGTTAAATTAAATAATAAATTATATTTAAGCAATTTACGTATGTAAAACAAAATCTATTATTTGCTAGGATCTTAAATTTATGTGATGTATACATTTTTTTAATATAAAGTTTTATTTACATACCTGAGCACCGTATATATATTAGACTAGTTTCTAGTTGTGATATAAATTTTCGGTTATCATAAAAAGGAAAGATAAATCTAAAAAATAGAGTATTCAAGCTTGTAGTAGTGTTAAAATAACAAATTATTGTTTATGTTTTTTGACTAGAAAAGAGAAATTAGAAACAGAAATAGAGTAATAACATATACACACATATAAATATAATTATAAATATCTGTATATATTCGAATTTCAAGTTGGATGACTAATCTTCTTATAGATTCGAAAACCAATGTAAACTTCGAATCGAGTCCAAAACCAAACAAACAAATTCAAATTGGATTATTTGAATATGGTTCGGTTCAAATTTCAGTTTTTATGAATTGCTTCCAAATATTGAACACCCCTATATAAGACAATCGAAAATTATACATGTGTTTTCTTCATTTATGGAAGATATATATATATATATATATATATATATATATATCTTACTCCTTTATAATGCATTTATAACCTTAAAAACTCTTAATTTTAAGTAACTTGAATGTA
>JAUEJL010008325.1:0-10143 GCA_032274825.1 Drosophyllum lusitanicum | reverse complement strand
TTTTAAAAGCTATAGTTTGTATTCAACCCCCCCTTCTACAAACATTTGTTGTTGCGTACTCAATCTGGGACTAACAAAAGTATATTTAAAAAATAATATATTTATATATTTTCAATTAAGTATTATATAACACAGACAAAAGTAAATTAAACTAAATGTAGTTTGCTGCTTTTGCTTTTTAGTTTTTAAAATAAAGTTTTTCTTTTTTCTTTTGGTACAAAATATTTAAGGTTAAGTGTATCGAAATGTAACGAAATATATCTGTTTTAATATTCTGTGTAACGAATTATACTTTGTTGATATTAATACACTAAAGTCACATTTTTTTGCAATTAATACAAAGTCTCCAAATAGATATTAATATTGTGTGTAATGTGACCTGCAATTGTAGGTTAGCAGATGATATAACTTGGCTCCAAAATCCAAATGGTCCACCTAATGTTAATATTTTGTTTTATTTTTAGGTTTTAAATTTTAAATAATAATAATTAATAACTTCATAGGTCAACTTTGAGTTTATTAGATTGTCCTGCACCTGACCTAACAATGTTCGGGTGATTTTCGTATCGATCGATTATTAATTCAACTTATATTCGTGTTGGGTTCATGTTAATCTACTTCGTGTTTGGTTCGTGTTAGGTTTAGGGTTATGTCAAGAATTGCCAGCCATAACTTTAAGAAACTGAATATAATCTATTTTTAGAATAATTGCTTACTAATTTAAATATAAACCCCTCCCTAAGTCACTCACACTGTCGAATCAGTTTTTTCCATCACATACATGAACTCGTTCCCCCATCGCACCTAAAACAAAGCAACTCCCACCTCCCTCAATGTGAGAACTCTCGCATTTGACCTCTCATAGTGAAATTCACATTGGTCATGGTGTGTGACTCACATGTGAGTAAGTTCTCACTTGAACCCTTCCACTGACCACTCCATTTCACTGTCATATAAGGGTAGTAATATCTAAGATGACGACATCAAAATGGAACAAAATTCGGATTAAAGTGATTCATGCCAACTTATTGACATGGCTAACCATTCATGTAACGTTCTGGATTTCTAGTTGACCTACTTAACCAGCTTCACTCTACCAACCAGTCTAAATTTAGAAAATAAATAGCTTGTTTTTCAGTTTAGTTGTGTTTGTTTAATTGTTTTTCTAAAATAAGGTTGCTCCACCAATCCAATTAACATGTTTATATAACCGAATTACCCGAGTTATGTTCGGCTATCCTTGCTTTAGCGCGTCTTAGGACTGAAAACTTGCGACATGATAAGTTAATCGGGTCATGTTCGGTTAACCTACTCACTTAATTCCGACATGACTTGTCAACCTTAATGTTATCAAGAGTCAATAATTATATGACCTCTAGTTCTGCCTCGAAAGCCTCTTTGAAATTTATATTGATTTCCTAGGGTGTTTCACAAATCAAGTCGCTACTTTATTTATTTAGAGGCGTTTGATGAAGTAACTATATATAGTTATTATAACTAAAAAATGTAAAAAGACAAAAAAAAACACACAAACAAAACCATAATAGAATACAATTAGGTAAACAAACATAAAAAAAGAGTTAATTACATTTTTGATTCTTGTATTTTGATGATTTTTTCGGCTTTAGTCCCTAACTTTTTATTTTTATAAATTTGGTCTTACCCAACCTTTTACAAATTTGGTCTCTGGTCAAAATAAAAAACCAAATTTCCTCTGCACTCGTCTTTATTTATTTTTTCATTTTTAATTCATTTTAAAATTATTTTTCTTCAGGCGATCTTCCCACCACCATCCCTCTCTCTGCACCACCGTCATCATCACCTTCATTTTTCTTCCCCCATTTTTTTGATCTGTTCTTATACCAAACGCAACCATCGTTTACCGTCGAATCGTCCCCCACCAACCACCACCGTCCCCCTACACACACACACACGCATACACCAACTGCCACCGCAATCGCACACAAAAACACAGACCCAAGAAGAACCCTGTGGGGTCACCATTGCAATCGCACAGAAATACACCACTTGTCGGCAATGCTTGGGTGATGATAAGCATGGTTATACTCGTCATGATGAGGCCTACAAGGATATGTGTTCAATTCCCTTGTTAATGCTTCCGGATCTGATTCATTTTATCGGAAAAGTGACAACCGTCGTAAGGGGATTCTTTGAAGACTACCACTAGAATTGGCGATGGGGTGGGGGTGCAATACCTCGGCTTTTTATAGTGGGTCAATTGTTATGGTCTTTTGCATGTTCAACAGCCTCCCGACATGGAGATGCAATCTCCGGTCACCGGCGTTGGTGGGGGTTCAACCATGGCTCGTTTCACTCATATTGTTAAAGGAAGAAGATCTGGGTTCTTTAATTAATAAGAAAGAGAAGAGTGAATGTTATTTTTTATTTTTTATTTATTATTGAAAAATAATTTTAAAATAAATTAAAAAGAAAAAAAACATAAATAAATAATGAGGGGCAATTTGGTCTTTTTAGTTTGACTGAGACCAAATTCATAAAAGGTTCGGTCATTTTGGGACCAAATCTGCAAAAAAATAAAAAGATAGAGACCACAACCGTAAAAACCACCGACTCACAGGGACCAAAAATGTAATCAACTCTAACAAAAACTTAGGTAATATGATCTTTGTATATATTTCTATCACATCATTCCGCTTTTTACATACGATCGTAAAGAGATCTAGTCTTACATAGATGTATTTGTAATTCTCGGGAAAAAAAACTATGCACTAGCAATGACGAGCAGATAGAGTAAAACCAAATTCGGTCATACGACACTAAGTCACTAAGGCAAACTACAACCATATTATTCAACAAAAATCTTAAGTCTAAATTCGTTATCTTAAACTTCATATTCATATAGCACATGATGAATGTTCAATGTCTCTCCTACCAGTGAGTGCAATAAACTTGTCCCTAAATGTCAAAATGGGGCATTTATCAACCAACCTTGACCCATCATAAGCTTCTTTAAGAAAAACAGTACTCTTTACACCTTTATTAGTAATGTAAAACATACCATGGTGCTTAATTAAGCAAAGCAACAACCGGGCTGGTAACCGCAGTTCTGAATGAAATGCATCCATTTGGGCAGAAGTCAACCGTTTCTCGATGGTCAGACTAAGAAGTTCATGAAGCACTGCGACCACCCTCTTTCGAGCTTTAGGATCAGAAACTTCAAATCTTTTTGCATTCAGGTAAGGCGAAGGGAAATCCATCTTCTGCCATTTTTCGAGTTCTTGAAGATAACTCATGTTTGGTCTGAACCCAACTGGGAATTTCAAGTGAAACGCAAAAGGGCCAGAAAAGTTTCCATCTTTTGAAATACGGGACCGTTTTGAATTCCCAGAAGCGTCTAAGATTCTTTCCCGCATATATCTTTCCTCACGGGCAGTAACTGCAAGTGAAGAATCCCAGGTTCCCAGTTCAAGATAGGGTCTTCCGTGTACATCTTTCACACAGAAAAACTCTGGATATTTTGGAATAAAAGATTTCTTGAAATCAGCAGGCAGACCCAATTCAGGCTGAATGAAATCAATGGTTTCAAGTGGCAGCCTACAATCAACTGACAACATTAACAACTTCCTCAGGTTCTTAACCAAAATAGGTTCCATGAGTTCATTGGCTATAGCTTCCTCAGCAGCAATGTTTTCGGCTTTTTCAGTAAGTGTGACAGCAGGGGGTATTTTATGACCACCACTCACATGGAAAATTGACGGGTACTTTTCAATAACAGCTATAAAATTCCACTTCTGAATAAACCCAACTTCCTTTTCAAGGTCTCTGAGCAGCAAAGATCGGTTCTTTTGTGATTGGATGATCGATTTCAGCTTTAGGATTGCAGCGGGTTTCTTTTGGAGATCCATGGCTTTGTCTAGTTCATGTACTCTGTGGTAGACTTTCATTTTAGGTCTTCTTCCTCCACTGGTTTTGTGCATTATTTGAAACAACATAAAGCCTGATTTCCCAAATGAGTTGTTTTCCCAAGCTATCTCATGTATGGAAGATCTTAAAGAGCGATGCATTGGCAATGGTAACAATATTGATCTTCTCATATTTGGTTAGAAAAAGGTTAAAAACTTTTTCAATCAAAACATCAAGCAGTTGGTGTGCATAAAGATGATTTGAAATTGATGAACGCCACAAACCAAATTTAATCAGCGAGGGCAGTTGAATCAAATTTGAATCGTGAAATCTCAGAGTAAGATGATGCTCAAATCCTTAATTGAAAACGTAATCTGTTGATTCCTGCAAATGTTCTACAACTGTTTTTCAGTTTGAACATAACACTGGTACATGAACAAAAAAAACAACCAGAAATAAACCATAAAATCATACAGCATAACCTTAAGACGGCTAAATATATCTGGATGTCATCCATCTATTCAATTTCTTTCATTAGGTTCACGAATGTTGGCCATTCAAGTATGTAATCAGTTTTGTTTATAACAGATCTGGCCAAAAGCATGCCTAATGATGAAACTACAAGATTGGAATGGGTTTTACCTTTTTTGGCAAAGCTCATTTGGTCTTGATTCTTCTTTATCTAGATGCACCAAGTCACACCCTTGATTTTCTTGATTTCTTCTTCAAATTAAGTGGTGAAATCGTTGTGATGTACAAAGAGCATACTTAGGTGATGTAGTAGGAGTTGAGGAACATCCATTAATCTTAAAACATCACACATTTCTGTAGATTCCAAATTCAAACTCATAAGGAGAATAAGATCTGAATATATACAAGTGAAGTTCTTTACAACAATTAATATCAAAATCACATACCATCATCTTTGTTAAGAAAGAAAAAAAAATGTGGATAAACAAAATATTTATTGTAAATAAGTAAATGCAAGCATATGGGGGAGTTTTGCAATTTAGCATCAAAATGAACACAAGTCAAATCTATGGTTTCCTTTGCTTTAACAGCACACCAGCCGGTCCGATTGTTTTGATGTCAGGGTGAAACAATAGAAAAATGCCCTAATGCAACTTTTTAAAAAACAACAATACACTAATTTTTTAAGGTTTAAAACCTAGTCAAGGTAGGCATTATTTTTTTCAAATAAATATAAATATAATAAAATGGGTTCCTAGATTTATTTGTTTTCAATTTAAAGTCTCTTCTTCTTTTTTCTTTTTTTTTTGGTACACCACAGGCAGAAATAGGCAATAACGTTAGCAGTTTATGCTTAGGTACACAGTTCACCTCAAATTCCCACAAGATATAATGATGACAAATAGTTCATATAGCATGACCTCTTTGAAACCTGCTCAATGATCCACTAAAAATTAGAGGAGGCTAAAAACTAGTAATTCAATATATGATGGCTGAAAATAACTCATATACATCAATGACCAATACATGGGCATGCATCAGGATTCAGATTTCAAGGCATGGCAGAAATATGTATAACTATTAACTAAATAACTAATATTCATATATACAACAGCTTACATAGATTACTTAGAGATAGAATAATCTCTTTAGAGAACCATGTATAACTATCATACATGACAGATAGTTAGAAATTAACACATTACAGTATCATCAATTGTCAATCATAGATTCACGGTGATTCCTTACCACTGATTCAAATCTAGAAAACCCAAATAAGATAGTTTACAAAGTCAATATATTAATAATAGCTACAAGAAACCAAAAAGTAAAGATGGTGCCATTTACATAGATAATTTAGGAAAAGAATACTTTCCCTGGTGGATAAATATTTATAGATAAAAGTTGTAATATAAAGGAAACAATGAAGATCACAGTCGAGCATTGAACAAAGGCCCCTTCGCACTCATTAATTTCCATTGAAATTTAATACAACATTAACCATATCAAAAAGGTCACTGGATCATAATTTAGTAACTTCCAAAGTAAGAAAGAAACCAAACATACAACTAAAATTAAGCATGTATTAACTATTAGTATGCCTTGCACACAGGAAACTCTTAAATTCAAGTAGATCAGAATTTTTTAATTAACAGCACCAACATTCAATTTTTAGTACTTGTTACTAAAAATTGATATAATTATCAAATGCTCTTCATTCTTTCGAAGAATCACATTAATTTCGATTAACATTTTTTTAATTGAAGCAAATGCAAAGGAAGGAGGAAGAAAGTCTTACTGTTAAGGGGCAACAGTGGAGGCGGCAGTTGCAGGTGGAACATAGATAAAAGGGCAACGGCAGAATGGAATGGAATGGAATGAAATAAATAACCAATGACAAAAATGCGCCTGTAACAAAAAATTGATATAAGTTAAATTTAAATAATTCCATATATAAAGATTAATTTAAATTACAATTTACACAGCTTAAATAAATTGGTATATTGTATAGCAGATTGTGAGATTATCATCAATAAATAATGTCAACCTAATAATAGCAAAACCATACAAAAAATGGTTTCATACAAGAGTACCACGTCCTTAAAAAAACAAATAAAGATGGAAATAAACTATTCTCATTACAACTAACACTACCTTAAAAGCGCGAATCAAATGTTTTATAAATTCAATGTCTAGCATCTTCAGCAAGCATATCTAAACCACATATCAATTTGTTACTGAGACGAGAATTTATCTAAATAAACACGCACAAAGACCTCGCCAAACCAATTCAGGAAAATCCAGAAAAAATAATGAATATTCACTACAATCTTAGCTACCTACTGACCAAAAATCACGCAAAAATATAATCTTTAACACCTCGAAACAGTGAAGTTGCTTGAAAATCGTCAACACAGTTGTCTTGAATATGCAGCAGGCGTAAACTGAAGTTGGGAATGCATTTTGAACACCTAAACAGACACGAACTGACATGAAACTTTTACTGGACCTGAATGAATGTATTAAGAACATGCACAGAAAAATCTAGATATAAACTCTACCGTTTGGTACCCGAAACAGTCCTTGAAACAGGAACATTTCTTGCTGCCAACAATGCCAAAACAATAATGGTCCAACTTCGCACATAATTTCAATTTTCAAGCAACAAAACAGGAGAGACCACAAATAAAGATACTTATAATTAAACTAAACTAAATCTTTTTGGTTTATATGTTTCTTAAAACTAAGACTAATGAAAACTTAATATCCAAGTGTAACTATGTCATTAGATGAGTTTTACATTTGTCAAGTACCATGCTTGACATAGAGAACCAATTAGCTGATGTAATACATGAATTTAAATCTAAAAAACCCTCACAAACAACAAAATCCAAGTCAAAACTAGCAGGCCTTAGAAGAATACATCAACTGTCAGCTTATCAATCCGGTAAACCTCAAAGTTGCAGCTCCACTCTCCAATATACTTCAAATTACGAAGAGGCTTTTGTATAAAGTAATACAAATCAACAAAGAACAACAGGAGTTTATAAAACCTATGCTTATTGAGCTTGTGCCATACAAACACAATCAAACTCCCAACACACATGTTGATAACAAAATAAGCATCAACAAGAAAAGGCACAACCATAGCCATTGATAAAGGATGCAATTTCCCTATTTTCTCTGGACAAGGGTTTCTAACCAAATTAGCCAATAGCCACCATTGTAAAACTGAATAACAGGTGACAAAGCTGTAACCAATGATTAGGCAATGTAAAGAAACCCTAAACACCTAATATCCATGTTTCTATAAACAGTTACATGTTCAACAATCAAGTAGAACACACTTGAGATCAATCAAACAGATAAGAGGCGTTTTAGCAAACACCTAGTAGGCATGTGCAACAATCAAAGATTAGTGGCATTTTAGCGAGCACCTAGTGGGCATGTTCAACAATCAAGTAGAACAAACTTAAGATCAATCAAAAAATATTCACATAAACTCACGGGGCAGGAAATAAAAGGAGAAAAGATGAGAAATGAAGCAATTATGTACAATTAACCTGTTATCGCTGATCAGAAAGCCTAGTTCTTGTTCGAAATTACCACCACGTTGAGTTCACGATCGGCTCTCTGGTGATTCTGCGTTCAGTGTCTCAATCGGCTCTCTGGTGATTCTGCGTTCAGTGTCTCAATCGGCTCTCTGGTGCTTCTATTTCGAAACGAACGGCTCTATGCGATTTAATGGAAATAGAATTGCAGCCACTGTTACAAACAACCGGCACTTTTTTTTCTAATTCTAATGCGATTTAAGAGTTTATTATTATTATTATTATTATTATTATTATTATTATTATTATATTATTATTATTATTATTTTGGTGTCTTACGACTTACAAGTTCTAACTTCTATTTATAAACAACTTAGTCATTATATCATTAAATGAGTTCATTTGACAAGGTGCTTTTTTATCCGGCTGGTGGAGAAGTTCTTCAATAATACTTCGTTCTTGAGTTTTTTAAAGACGGAAAGTAAAGGAAAGGAAAAAAAAGAAAAGAAAAGAATGAGAATTATTGACTTGTGTTTTTGAGTTGGAAGGAAAGGAAAGGAAATGAAGAGAGAGTCCTTCCCTTCCTTATCATCCCATTTTTGCCACGAAATAGCTCCCCATGCTAGAGTGAAAATGTAACTTGAAGTTGATTTTCTACTATCAAGATCTCCCGCCATATTAGAATATGTATAGCCTTTCAGAATTGGTATTTCTCCCCCATAGCACAAACACATTTTAGATGTACCTTTAAGGTACCGTATTATCCACTTGACAACTTCCCAGTGCTCTTTTCCTGGATTTGACAAGTATCTGCTTAGAACACCAACAACGTGAGCAATGTCCGGCCTCGTGCAAACTATCGTGTACATCAAACTTTGTGCTGCTGAAGAGTAGGGTATTGCTTTCATCTTCTCATTTTCTTTCTCAAGAAGAAGGTTAATTTTTCTTACTTAACTTGAGATCGTTTGCTAGCCGAGTGCCGACAAGCTTGGTATTTTCCATGCTGAACCTTTTGATCATGCGTTTAACATACTCCTCCCTTGACAAAAATAACTTCCTTGTCTTTCAATCACGAACAACTTTTATTCCTAAAATTTGTTGTGCTGGATCTAAATCTTTCATGTCATCTTTCAAACTATTGATCATGGTTGCATCTTGGACTACTATAAGCTTATCATTCACATAGAGTAACATGATGAATTTTCCATCTTGAAACTTGTAACACCGGAAATCTCAACCCATTTTTTTAAACTGTGGAAGCGATTAAAATATATATATACAAACATGTTTGCCAAAAAATGTGTCAAGTAAACAAATTACATATGGTTATCAAAAACCAGTATTTCAAAGTTTAGTGTTACATAGTTACAAACGGCTCATCAAAATATATATCAGTGTGGCGGTCAGTTATTCCCAAAGCAACGCCAACTCTCAGCTAAATAGCTGAACTTACCAAAAACCTGCAAAATAGAGTGGAAGGTGGGGGATTAGCATAAAGCTAAGTGAATGAAAGTTTGACCAACAAAACAGCATCAGCCACAACAGAAAGACACAACAACCACAAATAAACAAGCAACCGAAAAAACCGGCGGTTCTGCAGAACCTGCAACCAATGTCGTCTTAGCAGAGGTTTACCGATAGCACACTCGCTATTCTCACACAGTAATGCCCTTGAGTTGCAACGAATGCATCAAAAGAGCTAGTACTGATTAGCCGATAGCGAACGGCCCAGCCCATTGCCCAGTCAAGCTGACTTCCCCTCATCCATGTGCACATATCACTGACGCAACGATTAATTAACACATAACCAGTTAATCAATCACCAGACTAAACAGTTGCAACCATAACCGTTACAACCAATAACCATCCGTGAGTTAAACGTCCACTCACCTGTGTTCTCCAATCTCTAACTCAGTAGTCTTATATCACTGAGTCTTCTCCATTCCTGAGAACACACCATAACACGAATTAGTAATTCACGTCTCAGAGTAACTCCAAAAATCAAGTTATTTCACAAACGGGTTAAAACTAACCCAATACAACCAACACATGTAAACCATCATATATCACATGGTCAGCTAGTATATAACATACTTACATGATACATATCATGTAGTAAGCAACTAAACATGTACATGGTTCAACAATTGCTTCTTAATTTAAAGTATGCAATTAACTCATATAATATTCCATATGTGATATTTATCATCATACTAACCCCATTATATCATTTAAT
>JAUEJL010008314.1:0-10143 GCA_032274825.1 Drosophyllum lusitanicum | reverse complement strand
GAAAAGACAAATGTTTTTTGTTGTACTCACTAGCTATGTTTATAGCTAACCCTGTGTGTTAAATGTTTTGTATCCGCGGGATGTCTAGAGGCCTTGGTGAGGCGGGTAGATGCCTTGGGCATAGTTTGATTTGGTTGCATTACCGGTAATCTTGGATTTCCTACTCTTTGGTTTATGGTCGTGAGATTGACTGTTGTAACACCAAAAGACTTGGGTCGTATTCAATGTCTAAATTTATGGTTAAATGTTACTGCAATTTGTTGAAATACTTTAAAGAAAATTATAATGCTTCCGCAATAAGTTAAAGAGTTTTGTATAACGTATGATTTAAATTGAGATTTGGAAAAGTTTAAATTTGGACTGAAAAGCAGGGTGTTACATGAGGCATAGGCAATAACCATACCACACTACATCAACACACAACCTAACTCGGAATAATAAGTATCACAAGAAACGACAAATCATTAGAACCATCGGGTATAGTATGAACATGAGCTTGACATAACAACTGTTTTAAAGTGTGAAACGCTTCTCTTGATCTTTTGAGCATGTGAATGGCACGTCCTTGCTCATCAGTTTCGTTAATGGCATTGCCAAATTTGAGAAATCAGGAATGAAACGCCCATAGTAATCGGCAAGCCCAAAAAAAATTTTAAGTTCAGAAGGCATACGAGGAGCCTCCCATTTCATAACCGCCTCAATTTTGGCAAGATCAACCTTAACACCATCTTGGCAAATAACATGACCAAGGAATTGTACTTCATTAAGCCAGAATTCACATTTAAAGAATTTCACATACAGTTTCTCCCGCCATAAGACTTGCAAGACTTCATGCAGATGAACATCATGTTCTGCCTTAGTGAATATTATCAATAAGGAAAAATAACAAATTTGTCCAAGAAAAGATGACAAATGTGGTTCATGAGGTCTATGAAGTTAGCAAGGGCATTCGTTAAACCAAAAGACATCATAAGAAATTCATAATGCCCGTAATGAGTTTGAAAAGCAGTCTTTGGAATATCCTTATCTCGGACTCTCACGTGGTGATAACCCTAACAAAGATCAATCTTAGAAAAATCTCACCCAGCAATTGATCAAACAAATCATCAATTCGTTGAAGATGGTATTTATTCTTCACCATTCTCTTATTCAGCTCATGATAATCGATACACATGCGTATTGATCTATCTTTCTTTTTAATAAATAGAACCGGGGTCCCATGGCGATGAACTAGGCCGAATGAACACTTCTGTAATAATTCTTGGATTTGAGTCATAATCTCTCGTACTTCAGAAGGAGTTAAGCGGTAAGGGGCCTTTGCTACATGAGTAGCTCCAGGAATGAGATTAATTCTACTTCCTGAAGAGGAGGAAGTCCATGAAGGTCATCAGAAAACACATCAGGAAATTCAGAAACTACCCTACCATCTTGAACAATCTATGTTTCTTTCTTGGCGTCAATAACATAGGCTAGGAATGAATAAAACCCTTTAGATAAAGCCTTTTGGACTTTTATAACAGATATGAGTGGAATATCACATTTACGCCTGTCACCTCGAGCCATTATGTGTGACCCATTAGGTAACGGGATTTTAGTAAGCCTTTTAAAACAAAGGATTTCTGCTTACTAATTAGTTAACCAATCTATACCAATAACCGCATCAAAGCTGGCAATAGGCATATGAATAGAAATAGGGAAAATAGTCCCATCAATATTAAAGTTAGTATCAAGTACAATAGTAGAAACCAAAACCGTTTTGCCATCAACAATTTCCACATCAAGAGATTTAGGTAAAGCAGAATTAGGTAATTTCAACTTTTCTCGTAAAGCCACCGAAATAAATGAACAATTTGCACCCGAATCAAATAAATTACATGTAGGAGTAGCATTTATGAGAAACGTACTCATGATCATATCCCCTGTAGTCTTAGCCTCCTTAGTTGTCATCTAGAAGGCTCTCGCCTTAGTACGGGGAGGGATTTCTTTTTTTGAACCTGATGAAGATTCACCTGCCCCAGATTCTGTTTCTTCGGACAAGCCATAGCTTTATGACTTGGTTTCATACAATGAAAATACACGATCTCCTTCAAGGTACACTCTGTCGTATCATGTCCCTTCTGACCATACTTTGGACAACGTGTGGTGTCTCTAATACATTCACCGGTATGATATGTACGGCCGTGTGCACACCAACACATATCTAGTCTCAACCTCTTGTAATCTTCTCTTGTACTACTTTAACCACCTTCCAAATTTCTTTGTCCTGAACGGAAAATTTGCTCAGAGTTTCTAGTTGCTCAGTACTCGGTTTTTCCCTTGCTAAAAATCCACCTCAATGTTCCTTCCTTCATCAAAAGCTTCATCCAAAGATTTGGTCTATCTTAATCGGTAGGTAGGTGGCAGCGTATTAACAAAGCTCTACATTATAGACTCCTTATCGGGGACTACATTGTTGATAAATCTCAGATTCTCAATAGACCGAAGAATACGCACATCCATAGACTTATGGCCTTCCTCATAATTAAAAACTTGTACTTTATCGATTTAGATCAAATTAAGTATAATACTTAGTTTGAACTTTTCTTTAAGAGTCTATCCAAGAGAAAAATGGGCAAATAGAATCAATTTTTATAACATTATTTCAATAGACACCCACTAGGGCGAGTATACCATATACACTCATATTGTTTTAACGTAGAGTTCCACTAAAACCATTTAAGCTAAAATTGATTATTGTTCCTATACAGTTTGAAGAATCTACGGGGTATTAGGCATCAAATTTTGGATATTTATAGACCTTTATTTCCTTTTGCATTCTATCCAACGATAGAACAAAAAAGGAGAAATTTGTTTCTTCTTTTTCTTTTTTGATCAATAAAAAAATGAACAATTCTACTTACAATTCTATAGGGTTTAATAAAAATTCAATTAATCTTTTGATAAAATTGCTATGCTTAGTGTGTGACTCGTTGGGTTTTTGAGGGTTAGTATAAAAAACCAGCCCCATAGTATAAACAAATAACTTATAGAAGTAATAACCAACTAATCACTTCGTATTATCTGGATCCAAAGACCCAGTCAAGATATGATATATTGTTCATATTGTTGTATGCTTTGGCATTTTCAGTAATAATATATACTTAAAATCTTTATACCTTTGAAGTCATCTCATATCAATGGAGCTTTAATAATATATACTAGATGCAAATAAAATATTTTTTTATATTGCCAGACAATAAGATATAATAAATATTTATTTCTACCACACGGGAATATATCAATCCTGGGTCTTTCCAAAACCTTGTACCGCCATTCATGCTTTTTATCTCATAAAATCTTGCACCTGTGAGGAACTTTAAGTTTTCATTATTTCCTTATATCTTTCTATTTTGACCAATAATTTCTATCTCCGCACTTCTAGGCAGGTATATTTGCAAGATCCTCATTTTCAATCATAATTTTTAGCGCTATATTACATAAGTATTATCGACGTTGAATTTATTTTGATTCCATACTTTCTAGACATGGTATAATTAATTGAGATCTCGTCATTTTTAGGTACCTCAGGTAACCTTCATGTCTAGTATTTTTTAAGAGATTCATTTGGTGTCTTTATATCCTCAATTGACTATCTTAATGTATTGCTCCTTTTCCTTTCAAGGAATATATATACTTTTGGAATTGAGTTGTCTACCATGCTTTAGGCAGGCCGCAGACTTTTATTAAAAAATATCCATCTAGGATACTTACTTGAAGCATTAGCAGTTGAATATGTGATCTATTCACACTTTACTAAATCTAGTATATGAATTATTTTCAGAACTTATGGTTCATATTCTTTATTGTCAGGATCAATGATTTATTAGTTCAATTCTAGCTACTTATCCTCTACCATGAAAGTTAGGATATTTAATTCGAAACAATCAAAATCAAGTCATTGCAAAAATCCTATTGATGAATTTAAAAATGTAAGTATGGATAGGGTTTTATACTCGATGCATATTTCTAACATTCTTTTGAAGTCTCATTTTTGTATATTGTGGTAAAGCAAAACGAAACTCATATGGAAAATATTTGTTCCCACCAAAAATCAATATAATAGTGGAGGTATCTTCATAACTTATTGGCTTAAAAGGTTAAGATGGGCATATATGATATTTTCCATTAATATCTATATATAAAATATCATGACCCCAAAATGTTAGATCATTTTGATTACTGCAATCTACTGAAAGCGCTTCAACAAAAGCAATTTATGTGTGAACATAACACATAGAGTGTTCAACATTAATATAATCATTGGACACGTGCAAAGTAATTTATTAAACATGAATATGATATTCTAGAGCAACGAGTTCACAATTTTATTACTCGAGCCACTAATCTCATAAATTTTCGGTTGCAACTTTAATAGCCATTTAAATGATACATCGACTAAAACTCTAAATGGTTCATAATGTGGATATACATGTCATCACATATCTCATTGCATCTTTTCTAGAAAATTGAGGGATTTATTACCTACTTTATTCTGTAATAAATTATAGATTAACTTTCAGGATAGCAAACAATATATACAAAATCATTACTTTGAGTAAACCTCTCGTTCTTCTTTAAACTTTTCATATCATCACTGACTGGGGATGGTTATCCGGTCATGTCAATCAATAAAATTGTCATTGTCAATAAACTTCTGGTTTAGACCACATATGATCCAAATTTGCTAATCTTTGTGTAATAAGAGGATACGAAAGGAAAAAAAAAAGAGCACGCCATGACTTTCTAAATTTTTCCTCATATCAATTTATTATAGCTCTTTAGGAGCATTTGATTAATACTATTATATATAACATTTACTTCGTGTAACAATAGCATTACCTGGTAGGAAAACTTTCTTGTAATAATAACATTTTACTATTTATAGAACACATAATAACAATCAATATTTCACCTAATAATATCATACGTGTTTAATTATGAGGCACTATTATGCATAAATAAACCACAATCTAAATGAATGATGTGAGTATAACAATAATTTCTCTTTAGTAAAAGATTATAAACTCTAAGTTTTTTAGTTTTATGATAACATCCAATGATTTCTGGCACCCAATACTAGCATGTATTTGTTGTGACATCTTTATATTTTCACCCCCTTTTTTTAAATCCGTTAATTATCTTGCTACTTCCGTTGGCAAATCATATTTTAACGTGTGTATCAAGATTATTAACTCAACTAGGTCAACAAGCATGATCTTTCTATCGATTATTATGTTATTACATTCACTTCTGATAATGTAATAAAGACAACAAGACGGGTTTTACATTAAAAGCTCATTGTTTACTCGGCTAAAAAACAAATATCAATTTAAAATCTACTTAAAATATTCTCTCAAATTATAAATATGACCGAGTTATTCCCTCTTACAAAATAAATCTTTCAACTTAGTTGGCTTCATTTACAATAAGCTATAGGGAATGACACAACTATGTGCACATCCCCCTCTCTTACCGTTATCCAAATAAATAACTTTATATGTGTATCTATTAAATACATTATATATATATATATAATTATTATTAATAATATATTCAAGATCATTTATATAAATAAACTTTAACATTCTAAAAAATATATATTTTATTAATAATATATTCAAGATCATTTATGTAAATAAACTTTACCATTCTAAAAGAGAAGACATAATTATTTTTAGGAAAATGCTAATCACAGCCCTAAGGGTTGTGAATAAGAGTAATAAAATATAATTTTAAGTTTTAAAAATAGTAACCGTATATCATATATGAAAAGTTTGAATACTAATTAAAAGATAATTCAGGTGGATTTTTTTTGTAAACATGAAAGGTTGATTATGAAACATAAGTTATGATTGTTATTTTTAGAAATTATAATCATCTTTTTTTACTTTTTAGCATTCTCCTTACTTTTATAGTACCATCATAAAAAACATATAATCTTGCAATAAAACCATTATCCTGTACTATCAATTTGCTAAGTAAGTTGTCTTTTTCTCATGAGATTTTGAGAAAGAAATAGTAAATTTATATTAAAACTTGACAATTGATTTTCTCATGAGATTTTGGTTTTCCTCATTTACTCTTATAGTCTTATTGGCTTAGGCTAATGGCCCATAAGTTTGATTATGATATTATTTAACTTTATGTAACCATTCAATTTATGTATAAACTCTATTTTGACTTTTTCTTTAACCTAAAATGACTTAAACAATAAATAATAATCGATTAATGATCAGTTATTATTATAGCAAAACTTCATTATTAAAGATCAATTAATGGGAGTGGAATAATTGATTAGTTTACTAAAATTGTCATAATCTAACAAATCTTGACACCTTAGTCTATGTTTATATTACTTCTGCTTGGTTATTAAATCTATTTTTCTTGTTTCCCAAGTGATTTTGACATAATTAAATTTTAAAAATAAATTTTAAAAACCATATATTAGTGTACATGTATCAATTTTAACTCTATTTAAAATATTTCTCATATACAATATTCTCTTTATAATATCAACGGAAAATTAATTATAAATATGATCGAGCTATTTTCTTTTATACAATAAACCTTTCACCTTAGTTAGATTCATTTATAATGAACTATAGGAAATAACACAAATGTGTGCACATACCTATCTCTTGCAATTTTCTAACTAAATAAATTTTTATATATTTATATATATATATCTATTAAATACATTATATATATATATATATATATATATATAGTGAAAAGTTCATTTGAGAACCGTTTTTATTGCGAGAACCGCTAGAATCAATTTTAGCCGTCCAATTCCACCTCTTTCAATTGGATTGTCCACCCATGAATTCCTTACATGCATCTTGCCATACACTCAATCCCCCCACGCTCTTCATCCATTAATTCCATTATCCAAAATGAACGACTAAGATTGGTTCTCACGGTTCTCGTACTAATAATGGTTCTCAAATGAACTCTCCCCTATATATATTCAAGATCATTTATGTAAGTAAACTTTAAAATTTAAAAAACCAAGACACGATTATTTATATAGTATATCTAAGCCACTAAAACAAATTATATAAGATTCATCGTCCAAACGTAAAAAACATAGAATCTTGCAATAAAACCATTGAACATCATTCACCTAATTTAATTTAGGGTTTAGTTCACTAAAATGTATCTAAGTTATCACGTTTTGCTATTATGTGTACTGAACTTTAAAATTTTCTATTGTGTGTATCAAACTTTTAATTAGTTGCTATTGTATGTATTTTGGTTAAATAAAAAAGTTAAAATTTTACAAGTTCAGTACATACAATAGAAAGTTTAATACACATAGTAATGACAAATTAAAAGTACGATACTCACAATAGAAATTTTTTAATTCCAATACATATAATAGCAAAACATGACAACTTGAATACATTTTGATGAACTAAACCCTTTAATTTATACTAATATTCCATAAAAATGTGTGTTCATTAGAAGAAGAAATGCATATCTCATGCCAGTGATTAATTTATATAGAACAATAACCATAATTAGCAGCTGGAAGGTTGGTATACAAAAATAAATGCTTTTGAGAACTTCTGGAAAACATGATCACATTTAAATGCATATAAACAAAAATAATAATAAGTATTAAAAAAAGAATTAAATAAAATTTGAAAAGTATAAAAATATCTTTTAAAATTGCAAGTATTACGGATCATTTATTATGTAATATCACTAAAATAAAGTTAATATTACAATTTCTTTAAGAAATATAATATTTTCTCTACTATTTCTTTTTACTCCATCCTTCTATTTATCATAAGATGACATGTATAATCCATTAATTCTCTTTCACTGCATCCTCTATTGATTTTAACACTTGTGTTAATCTTATGAGTATGATGATAAGTAGGAAGAAATAGTAGAAGTATATATCACCTCTCTTTCTTTAATTGAATCAATTGTTTACCACAAGTCCCTAAAGATAAATAAAAGACTATCTTAGGTTATCTCTCTCAAACAAATTTATCCATTCATTTTGGTAAAATCAAATCTCGCGTTTACTTAAATTGGATTTTAATTTGATTTTGACTTCTAAAAGTAAAGGTTTAATTTGAATTAAAATTATTAGAGATAATTTCATAAATGTCATCTTAAATCTTAAAATATTGTATTTGATCACCTTAATTTATAAATATCATATTTACATTTTATAACATTTCAAAACATCATATTTAACCAAATTTTTAGTTTTATGATTTTAAAATAATCTATAATCCATATGAATTCTTTTTAGTTATAATCAATAAATACTTAATCTAATTACTTTTAATTGTAATAATAATGATCGATAGCATGTACAAGATATACAATAACTTCTATTCGTGTCATAATACATTTCTGACATCATGTCTGTCCTTTCCCTCACGTCGACACTTCTATGATTGATGCAGGTATTGACACTGTCAGAATTACAAACCTACACGTCCAAATATATAACTACTAAAAAATAATAAGTTAATTAATTACTATTTTTCATACCATCATGCATATCATGTGTCCTTAATTTTTAAATGTTTTATTTCTTAATATTATGTCTGAATATTAAGAGTTAATTCTGATATCTAAATATTTATTTATATTAGCTGTTTGTTTTTAGAAAAAGTTTAATTTTAAGTAATTAACTTTTCAGAATGTTGGGGTTGATTAAAAAGTTTATATTAAATAGAACACTTCATAATGTTTGTTCTTATGATATCAATCTAATATTTAATTTTTAATATATATTAAAAGAAAATAAGTTATGATTTTATCATTTAATTTTTTGAATTTTTTTAATAAATATTCTTCTTTATTTTCTCAACTAACTTACGAATGAGTTGTTTTCTCAATTGTAATTTTTAGTTGATTTAGTTTGTTAATACATTAACATCTTAAAAAACATTTATTTAAATAATTTAATAGATACGTTTACCTATTTTCGTAGTTATTTATGTAAACACGTATACCAGTTAGGTTAAATTAGAAAAATTCAAATTTGATTATAAAAAAGTTCCCGATGATGTTATGAATAAATTTCTGATTTTTTAATATATTTACCCCTCCTTTAAAAGATTTTATATCCCTATATATATTTTACAATTGTTTACAATATATCTTAGTACTCTTTAAACACGTAAACATTTAAAATTACGTTAACCATCTTCATATTTATACAAAGGATGTTAAGCTAGTTACTTTTTTATTACGATAGCACAACTTTAGTATTAAAGATCAATTAATGGGAGTGGAATAATTGATAAGAAAACAAGGCAGCAGAACCAAGGGTTTATTAGAAAGGTTATGAATCATACATCATCATACTATTAAAATCTAGACATCTTAGTCTATGTTTATATACTTTCGTTAATTGGTTATCGAATCTATTTTTTATGTTTACCAAGTAATTTTTACATAATTAAATTATAAAAATAAATGTTAAGCCATGGGTGTGTTTGGCGAAAGAGACTGGGGCTGGAGCTAGGGCTGAGGCTAATTAATTGATAATCCCAAGTCCAAGTCATAAACTACTTAGAAAGGTTTTTATTTTGGGGGTCACTACAAGAAAACACGGAGTTTCTGAGGACAGATTCCCTCGAAAATCCCTTGGAAATGGCTATTTTGCGATGGATTTCCGAGAAAAATCCGCCCTAGTAAAAACCCTCATTGGAAAACAGTTCCGAGGAATTTTCTAGGGAACTTTCCGAGGTTTTTCCGATGACATATATTTCGGAGAGAATTCCGCCGACATAAACTTTTCGAGGGATTACCGAGATAATGAGTTTCCAAGCGATTTCCAAGAACAAATTTCCAACGGATTTTCGAGGGATAACTTCCGATAGATTTCTAAGAACATTTTCCGACGGATTTCCGAGGACAATTTTCTGATGGATTTCCGAGGACAATTTTCTGATAGATTTCCGAGGACATATTTCCGAGAGATTTGTGAGGATAAGTTTCCAAGGGATTCCCGAGAACAACGGGGGTCGCGAATCTATTGGAAAACCCTCGGTAAATATCAAGTTTTCCAAAAATATCAATTCTTAATTTTGTTTTATTACCTAAAATTTCCATTCAATATAAAAATAA
>JAUEJL010008303.1:0-10145 GCA_032274825.1 Drosophyllum lusitanicum | reverse complement strand
AAATTTCTCAGATAAATATGCATTTGTATCCATTTTAACTTTTTTACATTGATATGCATATCAATAAGATTGTTTTTTGTTTGAACATACATGATCGTTTCATACGATTTACTAAACATAGAGAACGACAAAAACCAATACGATAAACTTACTAATATAATTATTGTAGAATCATCTACAAAAGCATTATAAGCGTCTTTTATCAACATATATGTTAGAAAAATCATCTATTTTATTGATAATGTTATGCGTATTATAGAACTACTTAGTAAATATATTATGTCTTTTATTAAGAACATTATCTATCTAACAAAACTATTAAAGTACTTGATTGATTACATTTTGATGTGAACCGATTGGAAGGGTTAAGTTAGATTTTTAATTGTAGTTTTATATGAAAATTTTCATGTATATCAATTTAGAAAAATCGATTTTGTAGACGAAGAAAATTTCCGATTCCCCGTGGGGATCCCTGATACCCGACGGGGACGAGGATGGGAATGCAAGTCAATTCCCTGGTGGGGACGGAGACGGGGACTGGTGGTGGGGAACGGGGATGGAGATGGGGAGAGCGATCCCCGATACCCCCGACCCCGTTGCCATCCCTTGACTTCAGCGTACGTCAAGCCTTACTCCTAAGCCTTGGACCAGTGACGGCATGATCAAGCCTCGAGCCGAGGCGAGGCAAGCTTTTTAGAATATAATCTCATCGATCGATCGAGAACGTAGTCAATTAATACATCTGAAAAAATAAGTTTCATTATCTTCAATTCATTCTTTTTAATTTCTTGCAGAATTGAAGGCCGGCTGAGGATCTGCTTATGAACATAAACTTAAGAGGGAATTGAAGGGACCTAGCTAGCTAGCTTCTTTCGATCAGGTGTCGCGCGTGAAAGAGTATCATGATAATTAATGTTGTTTTACGTACAAAAATAATAATAAATGAATTATTATTATTATATATTCTTAATTAATTATACAACTTTGGAATATTACAAATGTAAAACAAGTGCTAATTAAACTTTTCATATGAGATAGTGGTTTTAATTAGCAACTCGATTATTAATTTGTTTATCCTTACAGCATGCATGCATGCATGCATGTTGAATATTATATAAGAATATATTCCTATCAATAACTATCATCTACATAATCCATAATAGTTTGTTAGGGATTTATGGAATATAGTTTCGAATTATTGTTGTAACTGAAATAGGTGATTTATGTGGATAGTATGTAGTAAAACAAAGTTTAAACATGTATGTTTTTAAAAATCAAGCTAATTTTCCTATCCACCTTTATTTTTATCGTTAGCCCAACTTAGAAACTCACTATTTTTCGATTGTTAATTAGTTGTATTATTTAAGCTATTTAAACACCAACTCATAATATTATTCGTTTTGAAACGACAATACTTCCTCAGATCTTTTCATTAGTATCAATGACACATGCTTCTTCTATAAATATAGTAACTACAGCAGAAAGAAAACTGGTTCACATTTTAAAAGACGTCAAAGGTGAATAATCCAATCACTATATCATCAAATTAAGTTAAGGAAATTCTTATGTGAAAGTCATTTTTCAATGGCAATCCAAGAAATCGATCTAGCCTTGACATGATTCTAATTGACCAAAAAGATAATCTTAAAAATATATCATTTGTATAGTCTCATTAACTTTTCCATAATTTGTATTACTTTACTTACATATCATATATGTATCTCCAACAAGATTATTGCAGCCATTAATTAGAAAAACGTTGTTTAGTACATTTGAGTCTCCGTTAAAAGAAGATGGTTTTATATAATCTCAAACTATGTATGCAACCATAATCTAGGTTTTTTAAGTTTTGTCGTATGTCAAAATCTTATGAAAATTATTAATAATGCAATTTCTATGATCTACTATATGATAATTAATTTCAAGTAAATTATAGATATTGTTTTGTCCTAAATGCTTTTTTTATGTTATTTCCTCTTAACTCAAAATTTTTACATTTTTGTTTTTGTTCTGTTAACCCACTATTAATATTTTTAATTTAATTAGGAGGAAATATTAACAGCCGGCTAATGGAGCAAGGATTACAAAGTTTAAGAGTTTTTGGTCTGTAAAGATGAAAACCCATAAAAAATAAACCACTAGAATAAATCTACAACTTTAAGCAAGCTAAAGGGAGAAAATTTGTAATTTACTCTTAATTTAATTTTGATTAGGTTTTATGAACAAGATGTAGATTTTGAAGTAGGTTGATGAGTGTGTGTGTTCTGTTATACAAAAAATGTAACCATTCTATATCGTCATTTTATATTATCATTTTTGTCATATTACTATTTTTTCCCACTGTTGTTGGTTACAATTTTACATACATATATATTATAATCATATATCTATACTATCTTATAAGCATTTAGGTCTTTTGTTTTTATCTCTTAATCTTAAGTAATTCAAAATCACTAATTTACCTTTAATATTAAACTAAATAGAAGTTATTAAATAAAGTAACTATTTAGTGGGGTTAATGACAATCTTATATACCATTTTAATAACCAAACCTTCCAAAATAAAGAATTTTTAGAAAATCAAATCAATAAAAATTAACATAATAATTATATAAATTAATAAATAAACCTTTCATATTAAATATTATATCATATAATAAATATTTTAATTTAACTATTAAAATTAAATCACGTATAACTAGAAGTATTAAATTTAAATAACATATAACCTACATTTATAAAAATTTCTAGATTTTTTAATGGGTTATATAACTAAAATAGTATAGAGTTATAATGTCAACACTCTTGTTAGATTTTACCATCCATGTGAAATTTTATTGACCCGTTATAATTTAAACAAAATACACATTATCCCTGTATTAAAAATGAACAGGTTTTCGAGAAAAAAATCCGTCGCCGAGTATATATGAATGTAAACGAATCGAGTATTAACAAGCTCGAGCTTAAAAAATCTCAAACAAGTTTGATTATGTTTACATCTCTAATAGGGCAAATTGCATGAAAATTATGAAAGTTAATTATATTATTTGTAAAATTTTAAAGTTGATTGTATATAATGGTAAACAAGACAAAGTTTATTATGTTTTAATGCAATTTGCCCTCTCTTTTTTTGAACGGCAAAAAAAAGCAAGCAAAGCAAGGAGTTTTGACATTGTCATCACCGTCAAGCAAACTCAAAATATTATTAATGCAACATCTAGCAAGTTGCTAGATAAAAGGATACAAAGTACAAAAAACCAATTACAAACACCAAACCAATTTAAAAACACGAGGGAGAGTAATACAAATCTATCCATCTATATTTAAGACCATTGATGTTCGAACGTTGTTTAAACCAAAAAAAGACAGTGGCTTGAATATGGCAGAAACCCAAAGATTCTGTAGGCTGATTTGAAGCTGCGAATACCTTGTTATTTCTTGACTTCCAGATCACCCAAATATATGAGTAAAGAACACCAATGAAAGCTATCTTCTTACCGCCTTTAAGATTTAAAATATTCGCCCAATCAAGTATATGCAGATGCGACTGAACGAGCGACATGTCAATATCCCACCAATCATAAATCTCTTTTAAAATTCTGTTGGATACATGGCAAAACCGAAAAAGGTGATTCTCATCCTCGTCATAACAACCACATAGAGGATATAATGTGGAAATTAAGACTACCCCTCTTTTTTGGAGATTCATTTTTGTAGGCAATAGATTGTGAAAGAATCTCTAGACAAGAACATTTACTTTAGAAGGAACCCATTTAATCCAATAAAACTCCTTATTACAAGCATGTTTTAAATGACGATCATCAAAAGCAATTTTCAAGAAAGACAACAAGAACATACTTGAAGGTTCAAGAATCCATCAAAAAGTATTAAAAGAGTTGGAAGGATTCTGCTGCTCTTGGAACCAACTAGATAATGGTATGTTGACTTTATCAAAATCCTTATGATTACTAAATATATTCCTCCAAAGACCATCATGCACATACTAACCGCTCTTTATCTTATTTTGAGAACTATATCTTAATATTGTAACGGTTCATTCAATAATTACATGACATTTTTAATGTCACTAAAAGAAGTTAGGCACCGACTTGTATTGGTATATGTAGTTTCTTCATATGATTTAATAATTTAAATTGATAGTTTTAATAATAATAATAATTATAAAATTTATTATTCAATCCAAGCCATATTGATTATTAAATCTAAACCATCTATTTTGATAAGGGTTTAGTTCATCAAAATGTATTCAACTTGTCACGTTTTGCTATTTTGTGTATCGAACTTTAAAATTTTCTATTGTATGTATTGAACATTGAATTTGTCGCTATTGTGTGTATTAAAATTTCTATTGTATGTACTAAACTTATATATTTTTTTCCTTTTTTATGTATCCAAAATACATACAATATTAATAAATTAGAAGTTTGATACATACAATAGAAACTTTTAAAATTTGATATACACAATAACAAAGCGTAACAACTTGGATACATATTGATGAACTAAACCCTTTTGATAAAAATTAAATTTCAATTTTGACTTTTATTTAGTTAAAACTAGATTCAATTTAACTTATAATTATAATCAAAATTACAAATCATTTTTTATTTTATTATATGTTTACGTAGCAAAAAAGCAAATTCATGAAATCCTTGAAATAATCAAATTCTATCCGAAGTGATTCCAATTTTATAACAACATAGATTGAAAAATATAATATATTAGATTTCAAAATTTTAACAAAAAGAAACCATTAATAATCTTCTGATATAAATAAAAAACTAACATGAATAAAATTTATTAGATAATTTTAACCATTGATTTAAAAAAAATTAATTATCAAATCCCAACAATCTATTGTAATAAAAATTAAAATTCAATTTTGACTTTTCTTAATCTAAACACATGCTTAACGTTATCACATTTTACTCAAATCTATGCTTATTACTCAACATTAACGCATTAAGTGCACATAACAGTATGTTTTATACATGAATTTATAATTTATAATACCGTTAGTTTTCATTACAATTTTCTAATTTTTTATAAATATTTATGGGTTATCAATTTTCTTTTAATCGGCCAGACGGACATCTAAACTAGTAATAATAATAAGAGTTAATTGTCAAATTCGTCCTTTAACTTTACCATTTCTTCCGATTTGATCTTTAACTTCAAAAGCAATCAAGATGGTCCTTAAACATCGATTTTGTGGCGAAAAGGGTCCTTTCGTTAGTCGACCGTTAGTCAGCTCTGTTAAGTCAAGGTAAAATGACAATTTTACCCTTATTTTTATTATTTATTCACTAAATTAAATTATTAATATTTATTATATATTTATTAAAATTAATTATTAATAGAGTTATATTTTACTTCCCTTCATTTTTAGCAGACATCCAAATGCTTATATATCTAATCTATCTATTGTCACTATCCCTTCACTCTCTCTGGACAACATCGACTACCAACACCACCGCCGCTGTCCTATCGCCGGCAGCAACCACCACGCTGACATCGACTTCTCTCTCTCTCTCATCTCTCTCTGTTTCTCTCTCTGGACAACAACACCTCATCTCTCTCTTTCTCTCTCACTATGAAAGCACCTATCTAGGGTTTTCACATGATTTTGGTATAGATCTAGGTTTTTCGCATGATTTAGCTACAGATCTAGGGTTTGTGTGTTGCACAGATGTGTCAATGGTGGTTAGATAGGGTTTTTCTGTGGCGGTTTTCGGTGGTGTTGGTAGATAGGACGGCGGTGTGGTGTTGGTAGATAGGGTTTTCGGATGGTTTTTTGTGTCGGTGGCGGAGTGGTGGTAGATTGTTGGTGTTTAGGTCTGTCGATGGTGGCGGT
The DNA here is from genome assembly GCA_032274825.1 of Drosophyllum lusitanicum. Lineage (NCBI taxonomy): Eukaryota > Viridiplantae > Streptophyta > Magnoliopsida > Caryophyllales > Drosophyllaceae > Drosophyllum > Drosophyllum lusitanicum. The sequence continues at coordinate 4,271 of JAUEJL010008303.1, read as the reverse complement.
TGGCGGTGCCCGCCAGAGCGTGGTGGTGGGGCGGTGCATTGGAGATAGCTACCATCTCGTTTGAAGAGATAGAGAGAAGAGAAGAGAGAGACAGTGTAGTGTAGTGTGTGACAATTAACTCATTTGTAACGCCCCAAATTCTAAAATTTGATATTTGAAAGAAAGCCACATGTAAGTATTCACATCTGAAAGTTTTACATAAAAGCGGAAGCATAATTTGTTTGAAAACCTGTTGTATTAAAAGATACGCATATAAATACAACCACAAGTTTAGTACCAAAAACTTGATGTTTACAAACCAGGCGTTAAGTGTTTCAAACTCAATTAGAATGGCTAGAAATTCTTACCTCCAGCTTGTATGATTGTTAGGCTCAGTTTGTGATACTTGTATCTACTGTTCTTGATCAAACTTGAAAGATAGAATTGAACCAGCCCTTGAATACGTGAGTTTGTTTGAAAATGTGAGGTTTGACTAACTCAAAGTCAAATCTAGTTATATATATACATAACTTTGGATTAATTACACAAATGGTCCCTCAACCTTTTATCTTTTGTTTTGACAACTTTAACCCCTCAAGTTTATAACCACATCTTATCACATATATCCATTTATAACTCATATAACACTTTGTACATTTCTCGTATTAAACTATAAATAAAATTCTGGATATTACAATTTTTCTTTTTTTTATATATTTAATTATATATTATAACCGAATGACTATATATACCCGGCTGATATAGCCTAGTATCTTGATCACGCCTCAAAAAATACGACTTATAACAGGTAAAGACACGCTTAGTTAGACCTTAGTGTATGCTAAACCTTAAGCCCAAACCTTGTTTCATTTCGTGGCAACATGATAAAGAATCAAGTCTTGACAGAAAACACATGACAAGCTTTTTAAAACCCTGTTAATAGATAACATTTGAAATCTATTAATTTTCTTTCTTTATTTCATCTATTAATTTTAACAGTTATCTTAATCTATTAAATAGAAAAATACTCGATTTTTAACCACACTTCCACGTCTTATAACATTTGGCAAACTAACACGTATTATTGATTTGTAGGCTATTTCTTGTAAGTAGACATTTACCAATTTCTTAAATTAAAGGGTCAAATATGATTTAATTATTAAAGTTTACTCTCTATTTCTTGGTTTAACCTTTAAAGTTTTTTTTGAATGGTTTAACCATAAAGTTCTGTAGATTAATGGTTTAATCCTTAATGTTTTGTTTCATTTGTGATTTAACCCTCATGCTTACCTGTAACCATGTTTAACATGTACAACTTTTGTTTTCTTGATTTTCTTGTTAAATATTCTCGAATTTTTGAAAAATCACAATAGTGTTCTTCACATATTCAAACCAAATATATGAATAGATACAATTTCTAATCTAGAAACAAATATATTCACCTTAGACTAGACACATGAACATATTCAAACAAAAAAAACATTGAAGAAACCAAACCCAAAACTGAGAGAGAACATATTAAACAAAATCTGAATATGAAGATGTGGATTAAACACACACACGCACCTGAAAACGGAATCTAGAAATCAAACCAAGAGAGGTGATTCTCGGTGAATGCAAAGAAATATGAAAGTGAACATAGACCAGGACAGGTGAGAGAGCAAATGAATAAAGAGATAGAGCAACTCACCTTCATCGGAGTTTGCATCCGGTGTTGGTGGCGGTGGTTTTTGATGACACCCTCATCCTCATCTTCTTTAAGTCAAAGAAACCCTCATCCAAAGAAAGAGGTAAATAGAGAGATAGAAAGAGGCGATTTTTCGTGGATGTGAGAGAGAGCTTATAGGAAGGCGATGGCTATGGCGGTGGTCTTTGTGTGCTGATATACGGAAGATTTGGGTGTGAAAGTGATGGTTTCAAAAGGTTGTTTGTGGTTTTCATCTGAGGTGGAGGAGATATAGTAGCGGCAGCCATGGTAGTAGAGTAGCGGCAGCCATGGTAGTGGTGCTAGTTTGCACAAAGAAGTTAGGGGAGGGGTTTTGCGTTTGAGTCAGAGAAGAGAGGTTAATGGGGTGTTTGGATAGAAATTGGAAGATGTTTGGGATAGTTAACATGATCAAGAGATTACGAGATGTGTGGTTAAGTATAACTTGGTATAGTGGATAATAGGGTTAAAATAGAAAGTAAATGAAGCTTCAAGATTAAACCATTAAAAAAAACTTTAAAAATTAGACCCTAAATTAAATTGTAAAATACTTGTTGTTGTTTAAGAAAAAATTGTGAAATTATATTCCCATTTAAGTTGGCTGCTTCTATAAAGTTATGGCTAAAGTGCTCTCTAATTGTCTTAAAAGTGTCATTGATTCGATTATTGGTCATGAGAATCGAAGTATTTTATACGGGCCTCTAATTATTAATGAGATTATAAATTGGGTAAAACAATCAAAGAAAAAAGCTTTAATTTTGAAAGTAGATTTTGAGAAAGCTTTTGATACCTTAAAATTGGAAATTTCTTGACTCGGTTATGAGTCAAACGAATTTTGGTGACAAATGGAGAAGGTGGATTCAAGAATGTTTAACTTCTTATCGAGTCTCAATTCTCGTCAATGGATCACCATCTTCACAATTTGCTATGTTTAGAGGCGTCCGTCAAGGTGACCCTTTAGCACCTTTTATTTTTATTATTGCAGTGGAAGGTTTGAATATGGCTTTGCACAAATCGGTTAATAATGGAATCTTCCATGGTATTTCTCTTCCCAACTATTGCCCAATCATTTCGCATCTTTAATATGCGGATGACTCAACTTTAATTGGTGCTTGGTCGCTTTAAAATGCTCTAAATTTGATGCGAGTGTTAAGATGTTTTTATCTTGCCTCTGATCTTAGAGTTAACTTGACAAAAACAAAGCTTATGGGTGTTGGTGTAGACGTCCAAGAAATTAACCATGTTGCATCCCTTCTAAATTGTTCAAACGATGCTATCCCTTTCATATTTTTGGGGCTCCTAGTTTCTTTATCTATGAACAAAGTCTCATCTTGGCAGCCAATAATAAAGAAGTTTAAAATGAAATTAGCAAATTAAAAAGTCAATCTTCTCTCATCCCGGGGGCAGAATTACCCTTTGTAAATCTGTCCTAGGGGCTTTGGGTTTGTATTATTTCTTTCTTTTCATGGCTCCATTAAAGGTTCTGCAGATTATGGAAGGTCCGAGAAGTCGATTCTTTTGGGGGAGTGATGTAAATAAATCAAAAATAGGTTGTGTGGCTTGGGATAAGACCATAGCTTCAAGAGAAAATGGTGGCCTTGGTATTAACAGCTTAAAATCCTTGAATTTATCTTTATTAGCAAAATGGTGATGGAGGATTAAAGTGGACACCAATGCTATATGGCGCAAGGTAGTCATAACAATTCATGGCTACAAAAGGAGGTCAAGGGTGGATCCACTGTCTTCAAAGAAAACCAATACATGGAAGACAATTGCATCGGTCAACACTACTATTAATGAGTTGAATATTGATCTTTTCTCATTATTTAAAATTGACCAAAATGGAACTTGGAAAAGGACTTTAGGAACATCCGGGATCTACTCGGTGTCTTCATTGAGAAAGGCTTTAGATGATCTATCCATCGGAGGTGATAGAGGCCCACAAACCATGTGGTTAAAAACGGTTCCCTCTAAGGTGAATATCTTTATTTGGAAGTTAAGGAGAAATAGACTTCCAACTCTAGACAATCTTTCTCGAAGGGGAGTTGTACTGATTGTAGACTTGTGTTCACTCAAGCAAGGAATCACTGGAATCTGCAACTCATCTTTTTATGAATTGTGTACATCTATAGATGGTGGGGGTTGCTGAAGCCAAACTTACAATCAGTCGTGGACATTTTGAGTGGGGCTCTAGAATAGGTCTCAAAGGTAAGACTTTATTGGCATTTGAGGTTGTACTCTTCTCTCTCTGTTGGATTCTAAGGTCTCTAAGAAATAGCAAGACGTTTTCAGGTAGCTCTTTTCCCTCAAACGACTTGATCAGAGAAATTCAAAACATGGCTTTTGTATGGCTAAATTTGAAAAGAAATCTTGAAAGAAAGATGTCTTGGATTAATTAGTGTTTCTCTCTTTTTCTAGAAAATTCCTATGTAATTGCTTTTATATTGTTCTTAGCATCTTAGCTAGATTTTTGGTTTCTATATAATTCTTATTGGTTGCTGATTAAAAAATATACTAATATTTTACCCGCGGGATGCGACGGGGTAAAATAGTTTCATTTGTCGACTTGTCAATTCAACATGTTATT
>JAUEJL010008292.1:0-10145 GCA_032274825.1 Drosophyllum lusitanicum | reverse complement strand
CACTTAGCTTTGTGCTAATCCCCCACATTTAACTCCATTTTGCAGGTTATGGTTGATTTTCTTGATTTTGCTGTTGGCCGGGAGTCGTTGTGCTTATGGGAATGTTTAACCGGCACTCTGATATCTATATATTTTGAAAGATGAGCCATGTTGTAATTAAAGTAACACTGGCTTCTGATATACTGATCTTTTGTGTTTGAAAACTACTAACACTTTATCAAAGTCAATAGAATTGTGTTTGTCGCTATGCGCTTCCGCGGTAAAATATTTTTAAAAAAAAAATGACAGTGTTACATAGACACCTTGGCCAAGCCATTCGTAGTCCAGCCGTTCTACTCAAGCCATTAGCAACATGAGTCAAGCCATTGTTCCACTCAAGCCATTCAAGGTGGCCATTCTTGTTCACGTCATTAGAAAAGGGCTAGACCACCTCCCCTTTCAAGCCATTTGGAGAATGGCTTAATAGCCCTTCCCTTCAAGCCAAACCTCTTTGCGACAGTCGACATACGGGAACCGTAATCCAAGCAATTCAATTTCGATTCTTAATCAAAATCAATGATTCAAGTTTTAAAGTTCTTAGTTTTCATCATAGATCAAAGTCTAAACACCAATATCAAGTTTCATGATCAAAACCCTAGTTGATTTTGGTGGTTACCGATCGACATAACCGAACCCTACAAGGCTACTGCTTGATCGATACAAACCCATCGAGAACAGATTAATAACATTACAAAAACAACTAAAATACACAACCAAGAATTAAGGAGTACTTACTTGATGGCAATCCTTAGAAATCCCTTTCTATTGCTTGATTCCTTCAGCCAATCGTAAGCCTCAAACACACGCATACACTTCCTCTAAATGAATAAACTGCCGTATCATCAAGTGGGGCTGCCAATTAGGTTTAAATCCCACCTTAATAGCCTTATAATTTCATGTTAAATCCGGCAAGTATGACTCTTGGTCATTCCTAGTCCTTCGGTTTCTCTTTTGTTTAAAATCCTTCAAAGTATCTATTGCTAAACCCCCAACGAATAAGCAAATGACCTTTATTGTCGCATCAAAACTTAGACGCGTTTATGAGTTATAACTATCTTATAAAACGTTCACGAGCAAGTATATTAACTTCTTATTCAAACCATGTTTAGTTATCTTTAATCAATTCTTTCGCTAAATATAATTATATATTTAATAACACCCGAAGTGTGGTCGTTACAAAACCCTTGATCGAGCTATTGCGCTACAATATCGGCAATAGCGATTTCAATAAGGCGGCCTATATTGTTAATGAGTGGTAACTCCAATCCTCCTTACTCTTAGTTGCATTTTTTAGTATTAATTGTTTTAGTTTATCATAAAATAACTTTAATTTTAGTTTTTTTTACATCAAAACACGTGAAAAAACACAAGTAACCGCGAACTGAACCGCGGGTACATGCTCTTTCTCGGTTCAGTTCGGTGTTGATACGCACCACACATGGTTTCGGTTTCGGATAGTTAAACTGGATACCCGCTCCGTACATGCGGTTCTCATCTCCCTACCCTTCTCGCTCTGTGAACACCCCTAATCAGAACACATGACAAAATGTGGGTAATCATGAACCCAACCGAGTGTACCCGCACATTTTTGGTTCAATCCGGCGTGGCTACCCACCCTGGACTATTCGGTTTCGGGTACTTAAACTGGGTATGTGTAACGTACATGCGGTTCTCAAATTTCTCGTTGCCTGCCCCCGCCCTCGGGAACACCCCTAAATATTGGATATGGAGTGAATATGGATGTTTAGTAGAGCGTCATCTTAGATTAACCCATTAACCCGAAATTAAGCTTGTTGTAAAGTTTATGTGATATAATTAAGTATAAATCTATATATCTATTGAATTCATTAAAATTTATATCTAAATATAATATTAAAGATATATAACAATGTAGGTTAAACTTACATTTCTTCTATAACATTCTTGTACAGTGGTATTGGTTACATATATAAAAGTGTATAAAAACAGGAGAAACTGTGTTTTATGCTTTGATTGTAATTATATTAAGTTATCTTTTGATTCATATTTTTTCTTGTTAAAAGAAACAATGAATTTATACCAACAAATATCTTAAAGTATACATCTAACCTAATGGATATAGATATGGACAAATGAAATTTTTTTAAATAGACATGGATATAAAAAATTAAATAGATATCAATGTGAATATGATATCACGCAATCCACATATGATATATTACCACCCCTATTTTTGGCAAGGGTAAATATCCATGTGGGGTTCTTTTAGTTATTTATGGTCCTCGAATAAGTTCTCAAAAGGGCAAATTATCCATAAAGTTAACATAAATATCGAAATTTGCTAATAAGGATAACGTCCAATTTTTAGGCCAATAAAGGAGTTTATATTTCAATTACTAACAAAATAGGTAACCGGGATATAGTAGGTAACTGGTTAAAAATGATGATGTAACCAATTTTTATATTACGTATGTTGCCGAAAAACGTAACATAAATGTCGAAATTTGTGATTAAAGGTGATGTCCAATTTTTTAGACCAATAAAAGACGGTGAAATTCATTTTAAAACAAAATAAGGTAATGTGTTTGGATCTAGGTCTGTGTTTGTATGTGTGTTCTCTCTTTCCTCTATAAAACAATATAATATTTTAAATTAAAAAGAATATTACACAGTTTGGTATTTTATATTTTGACGGTACCATATTTGATACTTTGACATTTGACTATTTACAGTTGGTATTTTAATATTTTATATTAGCTTTATAATTTTATTTAATGATGTACTATTTTTAAGTTATGTCCGTTTTTTAGTGAAATTATTTATTGATACTTGTAAGAAATTGAATCAAAAAATAAAATCGGAATTCGGATCAAATTGAAACGAACATCAAATTTGAAGTTCGAATCAAATTAAAACGAACATTGAATTCTAATGTCTTAACGGAAACAAGATCATATTTGAAGTTCGTACAAAAACAAAATGGAATTCGAGTAGTGGAAAACAAAAAAAAAACTAGGTGAATACATCCGGCCGAAATGGGGTGACCCAAAACACGACAGGAACCCGAAAAGAAAATTAACGGGTCGATAATAGGTCAACACGAACATGATAACCCAAACTCGTTCGAAATTACCAGCTCTATACACGAATCATGATACATTTTATTACAGTTTGATATTAATCATCCTTTTATTGACACAAAAAATTAAAAATTACTTTTATTGACAAATCTCGACACTCTAAACTGGTGGATAGGCAATCAGTAGGTTATTCAGATCATCATATATTTTTAGTTAGAAATTAAAATTTATAATGCTTTCTTAACTTAAAAAATTGGACATTTTTAATATTTTTATTATCTTTTATGGCAATTTGCCCTTCTCATATTGAACTCTTGTGGGATATATGAATTTTTCATTATTATGAATTCTACAACTGCGGTTTGAATCCTATTTGGTGAATATATATTATGTGGTGAGACTCAGGTACATTTTGTTTAGTAGAATTCGAAAGAATGGAATTGATTTTAATTTCATTCAGCTCATTTATAGAATGGACTTTCTATTACTTAAAGAAATGTAAGCATTCTAACAAATAAGATTTCATTCAAAAACAAGTTTGCCAAACACAATACAACATGAAATTTGATTTTAATTCCATTTCATTCATTCGAATTCTATGAAACAAACGGGACCTTAGAGGTGAAAAAATTGATCTTCCTTCAATGAGAATGACCGTTTGTTTTTAATGAGTTTATAACTTATTCGGGTATTCACAAATTCTATTGAGCAAGTTTATCAAGAGACTAACAAATTGAGCAAGTTTGCCCATTTTTTGATGTCTTAGAAATTGGAGGGAAACTTTAGTTACCTTGCTTACAAGATTTCTGTGCGACTACCGCCTAACAAACCTGTAACTTATTTCAAACATTTATTCCGTTGATTTATCATTTAGATTTTTCTTCACTTGGTTATCAATTATCTACTTGTTTTTCTTGATTCTTGTGGATCTTCAAGAGATGATATATGAATCTTGTAACAAAAATATCTTTTGTTGTTGAAAATGAAGCGAATCTTATTCTCTCTACTACAATATGTGGATGACGCCTAGCTAATTCTTTGATAACTTGTGAAAATCAGATGCTAATTAATGTCAATCTTATTCACATCTTAAGCCTTAAGGTGCGTGCCTTCAACATCTCTTGGGTCTAAAGGTTAAAAATATCTAAAAAGTTATATATATATATACTTTATGAAATCGTTATTGTTGGTTTTTTTAGATATAAAATTCAACTTTAAAATACTTAGGTCTCATTTAGTTCGTGGTATTTTCTGGAATTGAAGTTTCAAATTTTGAGAAATGATGTGTTTGTTTGGAAAAAATATTATAAACAAATGCGTTGCAAGATATTAATATTAATATTTAATATATAAATCAAAACAACAAGTAATTGCAATTCATACGTCATGGAACGCGTCAACACAAAAAATAGAAAGTTTTCTTCAATAAGTAATTAAAGATTTAAAGATCTATGATCACCTGAGATACATACATTTCCAAAGCCAATTTTACGAATCGATATGACAATTTTAGGTTAACCCACCAAAGCCTCTCATAACACCGATACTTTTGATGGCTGCATATAGGCCCGTATTCACGATCTTCATTTACAACCAAAATTCATTTATGTCATTATCAAGTCTAGATAATCCCAATTCATAGAAGCAAAAACTTTGACAAAGTCGATCTTCAGAAGCATAATTATTGGCTTATAATTGTAAAGGCTCCTTAAAGGCCTTTTAAGGCGGTCATTAATTAGTCAGTAATGAGGGGTATTTTAAGAAAATCAAGCACTGCTCATTAATGACGTTTTATCCGAAAGCAATTCACAATTGGGTAAATATATAAATATAATTAATAACTAAAATACCCCTATAATGAGTCATTGATGATACATGTTACAAATAGTTTTCGTATGAAAAACAATTCTTACATCTCTCTTTCTCAATCAATAAGGTGCTAACTTGTTGATCAAAACAATTCATGCACACTAGGTTATGTATATTTGCCATATTGTATTGTTATAGAGATAATCGCGGTCTAGCAATTGACATTATCTCAACGATATATTTCGACGGGCCTCAAACGAGTCTTGTTTCAAATATTCCCTTGATAGGTTTGTCGAGTTAGGCTTGTATTTTAGACCACCCGTAATCATGATGGAGTATATAATAGTCTTATCAATTATGTGCTACTTGCTTGCTTCTAATGCTTTAATCCCACCCCAAAGTGTACCACTATATTGGAAGCAACTGACTGTGGTGGACTACTACAAAATATTTTAATTTTTATTGGTAATGCATAATCAGTTTGTTAGAATTTCCTCACGTATCTAATTCAAAGCTTAGGTTAAAAAAAAAGATGGTATATCGTTTGGATATATGATAGTTAGGCTTTGTCTTTTAGACCACCGATCGACTATCACATCAACTTTTTCACCCATGATCAGTTGCGGACCCAGGATTTCAAGTGGGTTGTGGCACCATTGAATGGGTGGTAGCACAGCCTTGAAAAAATCAGAATTTACACTACGAAAAATCAAATTTTACACTACGCGGATAAAATTGACTGGTGTCCCGTGCCACCACCGGACAACACATAGGTCCGCCCCTACCCATGACTATACAGTTATAGTTATAATATCATGACTAACCTCTACATCATTATTATTATCATTACTTGACCCACATTTTAGGGTATAGTACCAAATAACTTACTTTTTTTTACCTTTTGTTAGAAAAACATTTTTCTCATTGTACGAAACATATATTTTTGACTTATTATTATTATTATTATTATTATTATGTATAAGTAATTTCTTATCAATTATCTATACTATATTATAAAGCATGTAGGCATTTTGTTTAAACTCTTAAATTTTAAGTGTTTTGAAATTACTAAATTACCCATCATATAAACTAAATTGAGTAACTATTAAATATAGTTAATAAGATTCTTATATTCCATTTTAATAACTAAACTTTACATATTTAAGAAAATCAAAGTCAATACAATTTTTTTGAAAGTCAAAGCAATACAAATTAACTTAATTATTAAAAAATATTTTCATAACCTTTTTTCAATTATGGAGAACAGAAAAGTAAAGAAAATATAAAAAAGATAAATAAAATAGACATATATATCACCAAACGAAAATTATTCATTTCACCGTATTACATGAATACCATACTCCATACACTTGAAAACGGACATGTTAACAAGTAGAAATTATTCGTTTTCGCCGCATTACGCGGGTATTACGCGGGTATATATAAGGTAAAACATATTTTGGTCTTTACATATGTAAACGTTACCAACAATATAACAAGTCATGCTAGAAGGGATACTATAAAAATATAAACCTAAAAAACAAAAAGGTCAAAGTTGCTAAACATAAATAATATTTTTTTTCAATTTTCTATTATGACACAAAAACTTTTTTTGTGTTCGTGTATACCCATTAATGTTTACAAAATTTTGGAACAAAAAAGGGACATAATGAAATGTTTTTTTTAATATTAATGGGTATAATTATATATTTTGTGAACAATAATGAACATAATCAAACTTTTGTAAACTTTACGTGTACATTTGACCAAAAAAACTCTATGTGTTATAATGAAACATTAGATAAACATTCTTTGTGTTATGGATGAGTATGCAGTCCGATAGATCGTAAAACCGACAAACCAAACCAGACCAGGTCGGTCCGGTCCGGTCTTTGGTTCTTATTTTTTATAAATTTAAGGTTTCGATCTGATACAGTCTTTTTTCGATCCAGTTTTTAAACCGATTTCACTCCTACTTTGTGTTTAACAACTTTAACTTAAAACAAAATCTATTATACAAGTCAAACGATACCAACCAATTTACTCTTTTCAATAAATAAATAACTTTAGCTTGAATGCGAAATTAATTGTATTACAACGTGCATAATATGATTTTTATTTTTTCATTCGAATGTCATTTTCGAGATTCTCTTTTATATACAATCGATGTTAAAGTAGTTTAAATATTTAAATTGCCGTAAATAAGGTATATTAAGAGCACATGACTAATAAATAGGCAGTTCAAGATAACAATAAAAGATGTGAACTCATGTACTATAAAGGTTGTGTTCGGCGAAACTATTTGAAACAAGAGCTGGAGCTGAGGCTGGAGTAAGGGTTGATTGATTGATAATCTAAAGCCTCGTCCATAAGCTATTTGGAAATGCTTTTATTTTGGAGAATTATGAGGGATTATGTTTTTAATAATCTCTTAAAAAAATTTTACTTGAACGAGGATAGAGGGCTGGAGATTATGAAAACTAAAATCTCAAGTCCCTATAATTCCTCGTAAACTCGTTACCGAACATACCCAAAATATATAGATTTATATAATAAATCCTTCCAAACTCCTATTAAATCATCACGGCAGTAATTAACTTTTGTGGACTTGACTTCCTGTTTCTGGATATTTGAATTGAAAGCTTTTTGCGTATGATATGCAGGAAAAAAATCAAACGTTTTACTATTATATGATCTATTTAATTATTAATTACCGAATAGAGTTGTGTTAAATAAATCCCATTTAAAAAACATAGTCCTAAAATTTTAATATTTAATCACAGGTGATTCAGTATGCAATCACATGTAATTTGTAAAAGCATCACATGTGAATTACGAAAATGTCAATCTGCCCAAATTTTTAAAATGCAATCTGGACCATTGATGTCATTGATTCAAAGGCTAAAATTAATCCTTTAAGACTATGAATTAAATATGAACTATATTGAACATTCTTCTTACCGAATAATATGGTTAAAAATTAAATTAAGTATAAGTATATAAGAATAATTTACTGAAATCTTAGACGTAATAATTGTATTGAAATATTTGTTAAAGTGAATTCTAAAAAAAAAGATAAATTAAAGAATTAAATTGTAAGTTAAATATAAAAGGTTATGCTGTTAAATATTAGATGGTAAATTAATAAGATTAAATACTAATTTAAAATTTGAAAGGTTAAATTTAACTATCAAATATTAATTTGGTTGCAGACATAAGTATAAATTAAGACGAGTGTAGGTTTTGTGTATAAAAAACACGGATATATTACTTTTGCTTATTAGTAAGGGTTTACTGAACTAAAATACAACAAAGATTATATAAGTTATCATTGTATATAACGAATTTTTTTCTCATTTAATACAATCAACTTTATAATCTTTTCATTGTACGCATACCAATTTTTGTGTGACTCGTTCTAAGTTACCATTGTATAAAATAAATTTTGCATAAGTTATCGTGATATACAACAACTTGCATACAATGAAATAGTTATGAAAGTTTATTAAATTAATGAGTTTGTTTTGTAAAATAGTAACCAAATTTCGGTTTTGGTTCAATTATGTCACGCATACTTTCAAGTCACCTGAAATTTATCTTTTTTGCAGGTCACAAGGTAAACTTGGGTTTATTTATCATTTAAATTAATTATATATATAATATATACATGTATATGATATATGTATATATATCACACTACACACATCACAGACACGCACACACACATCACACACACAACAACACACGACGCAATGATAGTATCATATATATTACACTTTATTTTATATATTATATTTTTTATATTATATATGTATTTATTATATATAAAATAAATTTAAATAATAAATAAACCAAGTTTACCTAATAACCTACAAAAAAGGTAAATTTCATAAAAAGAAGACACTTTTGAAACTTGGTTAATATTTTTAGGTGTCTTGAAAGTATGAGTAATCTAATTAAAACAAAACTGAAATTTGATTACAATTATACAAAATATGACAAAAAAAACAAAGTTTGTTACATACAAATAATTCAATGATAACTTATGTAAAGTACTTTGTATTCTAGTGCAATAAACCTTATTAGTAATTATTGAATATGTATATTAGATAAGAAAAACTTTAGTGTAAAACATTAAATATTAATTTAAAGTATGAATATGATGTATTGTATAAAATATTTAATAACATATTCACTAAATTAAATATCAAATACTAAATATTAGATAAAATAAGTATTTTCACTAAATGAAAAACATGAATTTAATTAAGTATGGCTGATAAATAATAATTACTGAAAATTAGTTATTGCATGATAAACTAGAAAACTAAACAATTTATTTCAAGTTTTAAAATTAAGTTTAAATATACTATATTTCAAAAAAAGTATCATCGAATGGAAAGATTGCAAAATACTCCAATTATAAAAATTTATATGATTTAAAATCATTTCATTTTATCAACTAAACACATTTAGGTCTAAAAAAAATTATCGTGAATTCTATAATCTCCTATGTTTCATCAACCAAACACATCCTAAAATTTTATACGATTTAGGCATAACATACTAAACTTGTGTTTAGTTTTTTGAGTTCTACTCCTTATAATTAACTTAACAACAAGATTTAAAAAAATGTCAAAATTTAAAAAAAATAATAATAAACGAAAATAAGTGTGATAAATGTCATAATTATGGTTAGGATGGTGATTTAATATGATTTTTTAGGAGGATAATAATAGTCACTATTTAGTAAGCCACATAACCAAGGCTTCTAGCCTATTAGTATTGGGGTAGTTTAAGTTTAATATTGCTCATAACCTAAGGTCATGGGTTGAAGTCCTGTCGTGAACAAATTTAAGGTAGATTAAGAGCCGTTCATATTATGTATTACATTAAATAAAAGGGAAACCTTGATAGTTAACCCTAATTGACCTTAGGTCATCTATACAATTAGGTCAAACTATCTTACACTAAACCCTAATCCATAATATCTCTAAGGGTCCGTTTGCTTCATTGAATGAATATGAAGGAATTGGAATTTGACCAAGGAATTTGAATTAATAGGAATTGGAATTCATAAGAATTGGAATTTGTGAAAAATTATATCTTGTTTGGTTTAGTAAAAACCGGAATTGGAATCTAACCAAAAATAAATTAATTCAATATGTATAAACCAAAATAAATTATACAAACAACCGCCCACCACCCACCACCCCCCACCCCCACCGCCACCCTACC
>JAUEJL010008281.1:0-10146 GCA_032274825.1 Drosophyllum lusitanicum | reverse complement strand
ATATTCACCACTACCCTAATATATAAAGAGAAGGAACTTACATAAATAGATGACACGACCCCAAAATCCAAGCCTGCTTCCACTCGGAAAAATTTCAGGTTTTTGAGCTAAAATTTGCAAAGCTGTGTGGCCGTTTCTATCCTTTTCCAACACGATGTTCGGGTACAAATTGATTATTTGTAACGCAACATCTACATCAAGATCGATATTCAGACGTTGGTTATACATTTTAATAATTAAAATCAGATAATCAGCTATAATAAAAAATATGTTACTGAATAATAGCGTTAGGATTTAATTATGATACTACGTATCAAAATAATATGTGCGCTAAATTACTAAAAACACCCTTCAAATATAGATCTGAATAGATGATATTAAAAAGTTAAGCATATGCAGACCGACGTCGGACTTACCATAAAATCCGGCCATTATTGTTAGAGTAATGAGATCGCCGCCGGCAACACCGGCGTAAGGACTACTCCCCTCCTCTCCGGTGAGTAAATTAGGGGTCACCTCCAACAAGTATTTCAAGGTCTCCTTATTCCCATGCCACGCGGCCAATTTCACCGGCATATTACCGTACGGATTCTGGACTAGAGTCATGTTAGGGTTTTTCTCGACCAAAAGCTTTGCAGCAATCGTATTCCCAACCTTAGCGGCATAATGGAGCGGGTTGTTCCCGCCGTAACTCGCGACGAACAGCTTATCCTCTGCACGGACGGCGACAATTCGTTCAACGAGCTTCTGGACGAAACGGTGGGAGCGATTGGTTCCGACGGCGATAATCAACGGGGTTTCCCACCAATAGGTGATCTGCTTCGTCATTAGGTCTGGATCTTGTTCGAAGATTTGACTCACGGAATCCCAATCATCATATAATGCAGCTTTGTAAATCGGTAGATCGCTGATTACGTAATTGTAAGTCATTAATTTTGATCGATTCTTGTTCAGCTTAGCTTAAAGTCAATGTTCTTCACGATCTTAAAACAAGCAAATAGATTCCCATGAAATGAAGTCAACTGAAAGGAGTTGTTTTTACTTGTAAGGTTTAGGATTTATCTATTAAAAAATTGTTTAATATATTTATGGATATATAGTCTCCACTTACTATTATTAATCAAATATTTTTTAGAAAAGATATATTCTCGTACTATTTCTTCATACTCTTACTACTACTTCGTCTTTCTACTAATCATATGATGACATGTGGAAGCCATAGGAAATTTGTTGGAAAATACAAATAAAAATTATGTCGGATTTCTAACGAAATTCTGAAGGTATAGTAGTTAATTATATAACGACGGATTTTCTACGAACAGTGTTCGGTAGAAAATTTGTCTGAAAATAGAAAATCTTTCTGGTAGATTCCCAACGAGATTACAAGAATGATGTAGCTAATTATGTAACGACAAAATTCCTACAAACAGTGACCGGTAGGAACCTTGTTTTTCGACGGTTTTGGTTATGCATATTTGAATATCCATTTTAATCGAAGTAAACCAACATAATACTTTACATATATATTTTTAATATTTTATATAGAAGAATGCTCAATATAGTCCTAAGGGACTAATTTTAGCTTTTAAATCAATGACATCAATGGTCCAGATTGCATTTTAAAATTTTAGGCGAAGTGGCATTTTCGTAATTCACATTTGATGTTTTTACAAATCACATATGATTATATACTAAATCACCTGTGATTAAATATTAAAATTTTAGGACTATGTTTTTTTACATGAACTTTATTAAACACAACTCATTTTATATAATATATGTTATTTATTTTCGTGTATCTTCGTTCAACTCTTTGATGTTCATGTCTTTGTTTCTTGATTGAGGGTTAAGATTTTGATTTATTAGTTTTTTAATCATGAATAATTTACATAACTATCGTAATTCATCTTTCTTTTGTTTCTTTTAAGTTAGTTTATAATTGTAAATCCTTTAAAACAAAAGGCATTGTATATAAAATAATTGCAAACGCTTAGAAACAAAAGGCATTATATATAAATTAGTGGATTTTACCTGTCATCTTGTTGTGGATAGAAGGATGAAGTAAGAAGAAATAGTAGGATGATATATCATTTTTCTAAAAATATTTTAAATTGAATGGGGCCACTGAATGCGGAAAAACCCTAAACTAAGTTGTCAACCCTAAATTGGAACCTTCCCCTTGTCTTTACAATCCCATTTGTTATACCTGAAAAGAGTTGATCAATAGCAGTAAGCACAAAACTTAGCGGAGCGGGCATAACTTACACTCACATTAGATATGTACACATTCATACACACTTCCATGAACACATAATACCATTTTAGCGCAAGCACCAATAACACTTTACCCCGGACCACAGTTTTGAGATCAACCGAGCTTTTTCGTATTCGCAAGGTTTTCACTCTCAACCGAATCTATACTTGTGCCTTCACATATTCACACAACTTTCTTTTTTTCACATATACACATTGTTACTCTTTACATATATAAATAAGCACATATAAAACATCATATGAGCAAGTCAGTGTAACTCATCTATCAGTATTAACTCAGTTGGTAAATACCAGATAAAGACACATGATAATCAAGAAATACCTACATGACAATACGACATACAGGTCTGCTCAATCACATTAAATATAACATAATCACAAATATGACCAAGATGTCGCGTTGTACTAGACTTTGGTCACCCTTTACCATGCGATATTGCAATGTACTATTCATATGTAAGGTCTCAAAGACTTGATATCGCATCAATCTACCCATATGTCAAGTCTCAAAGACTCGATATCACATCCTTCTACTCACATGTCGAGTCTTAAAGACTCGATATCACATTCGTCTACTTCACATGTTGAGTCTTAAGAAACTCCCAAAACCCCTCATAAAATATTACATAAAACTACCCAAGGCTTACAATATTAGACATGTAATTGGTTGAGTGTATAACTTTAATTGTTTATAGTTCCCATAAATCTCTCTTTTCTCTTTATCTCTCTTCACAACACATTCTCTCACGCACACTACACTCAGAGAGCTCGGAGTGGGGGCAGGGATGAGCAAGGGTCAAGCAACCGCGCCGTCATCAGAAGACCAGCCACACCACTGCGCCATGGTGGAGGTCTTGGGGGGTGAAAACCGCACCGTGAGGTGAAGCTGTGTGTGTCATGGCAAGGTTTTTTTTACCTTCTTTACGATCTTCCACCTCCGCTCCACCTTCAATTGGTGCCGACCAACCTCCGATCTTCCACCTACTCCACCTTCGTATCTGTCTCCAACAAAATCGCCATCTCCAAGCTTCAATTTGCCTCGTTGTGTATCAAAATAGTAGATCTCCCCTACTCTTCGTTCGGAACCCTGGTGTCAATACTACAAAAACCCCAACCTTGCTTCTAACTATCGATTGGGTTTATTTTTTGGGACAAAAGTAATCCGATCGAAGCTTGATTATAGGTATTTCTAACAATTTTTTCTTGTAGGTTTATGTCTTTCAAGGTTTTATTGATTTAATTTTCATAGTACATTTATACATCTTGTTGGCCTATATACATCTTGTTGGCCTATAGAACCTCGCCGCCTCCATTGCCTTACATATATCTTGTTTTAATTTATTGAGTATTATTAAATTAGATATGAAATTAATAAAAAAAAGATGGGTCTTGTAATTTGATGTGATAGGTAATGACCATTACAAGTTTGTTTGGTGGGTTAAGTAGTGAGAGTGAAAAGCTAATATGGCGGTGTGATAAGTGTGATGGGAGGTAACCACTCTCATAACCCTTCTCTCTCTCTCACACACACTCACACATAAATAGTTTTTAGACATGTGATTAAAAATCATGACTAAAATATAAATATTTACTAATTATATTTATGTAACTTTTAAATAAACAAGAAATTATGTAACTTATTATTATCATTACGTAACTCTTATATAAACATTGATTAATATAAAAGCTTTTTTTATTTTAATAATTATTATTTAAAAAACTAGAAACTATTTTAATGGGTATAATTGCATAAGTAGTAGAAGTTGTTAAATTGATGTTAAATTTAAATGCTTTTTCTTTTTTTGTTTTTTTATATTAAACATTTTTATTAGTGTAAAAGAATAATTGTAAAATTAATGCTTATTCTACTATTGTTGTTTAGTTAGTAAAACCTGTTAATGAAATTAATTTATTATATGTCTTTTATTTGTTTTCATTTTTAGTTTTTTAAAATATTTACTAAACCTTTTTTAGTTCAAAGCTTAAGTAAAAATAATTCTATATAAAAATAAAGTTCAAATTTATGTTTATAAAAAATTAAAGTCCAAGTATCTTTTAAAGAAAATTATTTGCTAGCTACTAGTAACAATAGTTATAACCTTGTAGTAATTAGACAATCAAGAATAATTATTAATACTTGTTTAATTTATTATTTTATTTATATAAATTTTATATCACTATTTAAGGGTTTGCTTATGGTCTAGGTTATAGGTTAAAGTCCCGTCATAAACAGAAAGGAATAAAATTAGAATAAGTACAGAATTCGAAGTAGATTAGAATATGAATGTGTTCAGCTATTAAAAAAAACTATTGGTAAAAGGCAAACAAAGTGAAATGATTATGTAATGATAGCTATGTTATTGTGTTATTTTAGGAAATTATTCTATATAATTATTAAGGGGTTTATTAAGATTATACAAAGAGTTTGAATGGGTGCTACTATTTAGACTCACTCCTCTCACATACCTAATATATGACATTTACCTTTTTATGTATACAGTATGGTGTAAGGCGAGAATGTGTGGTTTAACTTTTAAAAGGGAGAGAGAGAGAGTGTGTGTGTACTTTAAATGGGAGAGAGAGAGAGAGTGTGTGTATGAGGTGTGGATGTGTGTACTTTATTTTTTAAAATTATTCTAAAATGAAATAAAATTAAAAAAATGAAAAAAAAAAATGAGATCAAGGGCAATTTACTCCTTCAAGTTTGATCAAAGATCAACCCTATTTAATTGTTTAGGGACTAAAACGTTAAAAATATAAAATTAAAAACCCAAATCGTGAAAGTAGTCAAACCACAGGGTTTTATTTTTAATCAACACTTTCTTGCTAGTTGACTTTTGCTCATTAAGTTATAACAAGGATGCACTTTTTGTTGTTCCCGGTGTATTTTTGTAAATTAAACACATTTACTATATACTCTTTATAAGCTTCTATTAGAACACTACCCCCCTCCCCAAAAAAAAAAAAAAATCTCAAACATGCCAAAGCAAAGCACGCTTCTCGGCACTTGAATGCCGAATGATAGAGAGAGAGAAAAAAGAAGAGATGAGATAGAATTTATTTATTTTTAAAATACTTTTAAAGTAATTAAAGCATGGGTATTTTCTTGGGTTTAAACATAGAGAAGTAAAAAGATATATTACTATCGTAGCACTGATGTTACAGGTAAAACATGAAACATGAGGTTAGAGTATTACACTGGTGTATCCAAACAACACAGAGATATTACACTATTTGATGTGCACATGTCGATAAAGATTAAATAAAATTTTCGGTATTTTGCAGCACAATTCAGCAGATAATTTGACAATCAAGTGATAAAATCAAACCCTCGTACAGTCTCTTGAACAATCATTTTTTGTGCAATATAAATTAACAACGAACCACGGTTCAAGAGAGAAATAACAAAGAAAGAGAGACGGTCTTCCTTTACAACTCTTTCGTATCTTAACTTTCGTCGTTGGCCCCCTATAATTTCCTTTTCTTCATTCGACATCTTTTATCTCGAAACCTAGTACAGGAAGGACGAAGAGAATTAGTCCGTCTTACTTTCATTTAACGAAAACGACTTAAAGAATGTAACCTTGTGCCACCATGACTCTGATTATACAAATTACAAGTGTTACACTAAAGTCAACTTTGATAAAATTCCCAACAGGGAATTTTTGTACAAATAGGGTTTAGTGAAAAATATTTAGGTTGACCAATTGACCATGTCAACATTTGTGTCATGAATTTTATACACTTAGGGCCCACAATTGGCACCATGTCATCAACTTTAAACTATTGGAACGCCATGAGAACAATTTTATACAATTGTCATGCCACATGTAACCATTGATAAGAGGCTGCTGGTCAAAGTTTTCAGGAAAAAAAAAAAAGAAAAATCACAATTTAGAAACAATTGAAACTGATAGTAGTCATCCCTCTTAAAAAATTGAAGTGACCAAATGTGAAACAAAGGTAAAACTTGGTTACTATTTACTAACGTTCTCTTACAAAAGTTACTTTATTGTAATACTAGATTGAATGCTTCGTGTAATACACGGGTTGATTTAAAAATGATAAATATTAAAGATAAATAAAATAGTATTAATTAAATAATTATAAAACACGAAATAAATAAGAGCTTTAAAAAATGATGAGAGACGGCGTCAATACTCATACTAGCGAAGGAAGCGTCGATGCGAGAGGGATGACAGACATAATGGCAGAAACGTATAATGATACGAAAAGAAGTGATTGTATTTCTTATATAAGCTATCGATCATTATTGTTACAATTAGAAACAATAAATGTTTTGAAATGTTATAAAGAGTAAATATAATATTTATAGCTTAAGGTGAGCAAATATGATATTTTAATATTTAAGAATGGCGTATATGAAATTATCTCTAATAATTTTGATTCAAATTAAAGAACTTTGAATCTTAAAAGTCAAAATCAAATTAAATTTTCAATTTAAATGGATAGTTGAGATTTAATTTTACTAAAACGAACGGATAGAATTGTTCAATAAAGGTGACTTAAGTTAGTCTTTTATTTACATTTAAAGATTAAAGATTAATCCAATACTTTAGTAAAGCGAAGTGTTCATGCATTAAAAATACACTTCGCTTGACTTTTACCCCTTTCCGTATTAACTCACTCGATTTTATTCATTCGAGGTAAAACATACCCCAAATTGACCCATTTACAATTAAACAAATCGAAATTGCCACCTTTGCCCAAAATCTATTCCAAGTGACAAAGAAATACCCATGCTAATAATGATTAAAGGAGTGTTTGGGATTGCTTATTTTGAAGTTCTTATATCATTGTATTCTCTAAAAGCTGAAAAGCAACTTCAGCTGTTTATAGCTTATTGCATTGGAAAAACACTTTTCTTTCAAGCACTTTTGTATGTGCTTATTTTAAATGGCTTATAGCTTATTGGTATAAATTTACATTTATCCCCTCAATTTAAAAACATCAAATCATGTCTACCATCATTTATATCCTCTATAGCTTGAAAAATAGATAAGTTTAATCATTCTACTTGTATTATCATTATATAAGCAGAATTTGTCAAACACTTGAATCTGCCTATTGCGTTTTTTTATTACGAGCTGCTTACTACATTTTGATGTAAGCCAGAAATGAGCAAATCCCAAGCACCCCCTAAATACTTAACAAAAATTGGTTCAAAATGAGGGAGAGTTATCAGTTATCACTAATGTTATTACAAGTTAAGGAGTAAAATATGACCTTTTCGCACAGTTAGTCTACAAAACTGCAGCTTTTAGAAGGATAACTGCAAAAGAGGGATGGATCATTGCTTGAACTGGTCACCAAGGCCTGGTGGCATTCCTAAGCTTTGAGCAAGATCACCCATCCGTGCTTTCATGGCCTAAAATTACGAAAAAAGGTCGTCAAGAATTAGACAGAAATTTTGAAGATATAAAATTTCATTGTTATATTTGTAAGAACCTGGACACTTTTTTGATGGGCATCCTTGTATGCTTCAGTAATCAGAAGTGAAAGCTTCTGCAAGAAAAATAAATGATGAAATCTACATAAGAAGCCAAGAAAATTATATAATCTCTAAAAGTTTGGTTAATAGTACAAAAGTGTTCAAATAACAACTTTCAATTAAATAAAATCGACTGTCATCCAATTTTATGGTTATAAATATAGTGCTTGCATGTGCTGAATGACACACACACAGATTCCATAACATATTTGACATAAGTAACATACGGTAAAGTTAAAAGCATATACTCACTTCCGACCCCAATTCCATTGCAGCCTCTGTAATTTCCGTGCGTACGGGTTGTTGATTCCCAGAGAGTGTGACCTAAACATTTCAGATATGAATAAAAGTTGCTAATTAAATCCACGTCAAACTTTTAGTAAAAATCCATCAGTAGCAAGTCGCTGTATGCAGAAAACGAAAACCCTAATTCAGTAATTCTGTCTTGAAAACATGGATTTGGAAGACCAAAATGCTTCTAGGTAGTAAACTATCTTTAGAAACATATAAAAGTTTCAACTACTAAGCAGTGTAGTAAATATCGACCTTGGCGGCCGATATATTGCCGCCTAGGCGGGTATCGGCGGCCAGCCGACCTACAAATCATCTTATCGGTCAAAAAAATTGGCATGGTCAAAGTCGGTCAAATCCGGTCCTCGGCGGTCTTGGTGGTCAACAAAGATGGTTTGACTTCTTTAAAAAAAATTAAAAAGCTAAGGACTTATGGCTTTATTTGATATTAAACTAATTATGGACTTATGGTTTTTTTTCAAGCTTGTTAAACTGTTTTATAGTTAATGACTTATTTTGTTAGAATATTGCTAATATTTACTTTTTTTTAAATAAATTCCTTTATAATTTAGGGTCCTTTCGAGAAACTGATTAATCACCGCCAACTCGCCGAGGCCGATTAATCGCTTGAAGGTGGTCAACCGACTACATACTACCGAGCGATTTTTACAACCTTCTACTAAGGATATGAGTATGGGGTTAGTAGTAGAATATAGTGTGCCACATACCTTCACTAGCTCACCTTCACAATAACCATCAAACTCAGCTCTGTAAAGCAAAATAGCTGACATAACTTAGTAACAGAAAGCCAAGATCACAAACCCAAATAATTCTAAAAAATGCAAAAAAAACTAAATAAAGAAACCTTCATATATAGAAGCAATTATAAGAAGAAAGAAATATGAACTAAATACTACAAGAAAAGAACTATGCGTACATAGCGAGTTCTTTTTGCACACGCACTGCCTCAACTTGGACAACCATTTGTGCCTTCTTTACGGTCTCATACAAATTTTGCATGTTTCCAAAAACCCCCGCCTGAAATCAACAAGCACACGATATCAGTTTTGATCCACATTTCATTTACTGAGCCCACTGTGCACTTAGGAGCAACAAAACTTTGGTAAAGCTTACTCTACCTAAAAGACAAAATTAGCCCAACAAGCAAAGAATGCAGCTTTCTCTGGAAGCTAAGGCTGTGTTTGGTTTGAGGGTTTGAAATAAAAGAATGAGAATGAAAGTATTCTATGGTGTTTGTTTTAAGATAATGGGTTTGTGTTAAACTATGAAAAGAAGGTTTGTGAAAAGTGAAAACCCATCTAAAGTAATGAGATTTATAAATCATTAGACCCTTCTCTATCTCTGTCTCTCTCTCACACACACACTACTCCCTCTCTCCGTCTCTCTCTCATCTTTCCATTTCTCTCTTCTTTTTATTTCTTTCTTTGTAATAATATTCAAATACCAATACCATATTAATAAAAGCAAACACTTTTTTCAACAATCATGTTTTTCACTTTTTCTCTCTCCTCCTTTCCTGTCAAACCTACCCATTTCCAATCTCATTGACAGACCAAACATCACCTAAATTCTATAACTAACTTCTCAAGTTGCAATGTTTTTCTTTTAATATCTGTTGTCTCCTACTATCTTCTCCACCTAGAGACAAGCATATCAAGCTTAAAGTACAAACGATTCCCACTTTGTTAGAATTGGATGTTATTAAAACACAAGGGAAAATTTGTAGGAGACAGAATTTAAAAAATCTAGAATGAAAAGTGTGAGCAAGTTCAAGTAAACTTGTGGTCTCAAAAAACCTTTGTAGACAACATAGAGATAACATTATGATATGTGATTTGTGCACTACCTGTTTAACCGTTGTGGTGGTGCATGGACAAAACAAGTAGTGTACAAATCACCTCCCTTGCCGTATACATGAGGATAAAATATACATACTCTTCCATCTTCACATAAAAAACAAGGTTATGCTAGACCATAGTCACATAAATCGCTAGCCCTCCCACGATTTTCGATCTGGATCGTGCGTTCCCAAACGCGGTACGAACGCG
>JAUEJL010008270.1:0-10146 GCA_032274825.1 Drosophyllum lusitanicum | reverse complement strand
AGTGTCATATTACAATAAAATTTACACCAAAATGTAGATAAAAATGAGACGGTCGCAAATATATAATTATTTTTTCTTTAAACAAAAATATATCACAAGTTACTAAACATAAGTTATAAACAACCTATAATTAATTACATTAATATACAATTTTTATAAAACTCCCTCATATTTTCTTAAAAGCCCTTCACATGTTTTATAAAACCCCATCATAATTTTCATCCAGCTCCCTCCAATCTTATAACCTATTTATAAAATTTCTTATAAATAAGATACTAATTAGAGTCAAATTAATTATACGATTATAGAGTTTTATTTAACAAATTAATTTTAAAATTCATTATAATTGTAACCAACAAATACTTGAATTTATTGCCCTTAATTATAACAATAATGATAAATATTTTGTACACAAAATACAATGAATGTGTTTGCCGAAAGAGCCTGGAGCTGTGGCTGAGGCTCGGGCTAGAGCGGCTGGCGCTGATTAATTGATAATCTCAAGCTCAAACCATAAGCTACTTGAAAAGTCTTTTATTTTAGGGGCTTATGAGTGATTATGTTTTTAATAATCCCCTCAAGATTTTAACATCCGAACGGGGCTAGAGGGTTGGGGATTATAAAAACTAGAATTCCAAACCTCTATAATCCCCCATAAGCCCATTACCGAACATACCCAATGATGTCTACCATATTTCTTCCGTCGCATCTGCTCTTCCCTCGTGTCAACCTTTCTACCGTTAGTCTGGATATTGACAACGTCTGTCGTCATTTATAAAACTCTTATTACTTTCACGTTTTATAATTATTTAATACGTTTTATTAATGTTTATTGTTTATCATTTTCTGAATCAACTCATGTATCAAGCGAAAATTTATTCCAGTTACATAAATAACCGGCTATCTTAACCGGGAGATTATTTTTACATAAAAAAGATTTTCCATACATAAAAATATGATATTTTTTGCTCTTATAAACTTGTAAACTATTATTTGTATCCACGTATTAAAAGGCATAATTATTCAAACATATATTCCTTTTATTGTGAATGACAAAGTCTTGATATCTCTTATTTTAAAAGATCAAAACTAGACTTAAGTAGTTTTGAAGATGATATGAGATTTTATGAAACCAGATTTAGGAAATTAAGTTACATTTCATTACTTTTCAATGAAATTTTCTAGAAAAGAAACACATGCCAGCCACTAATCTCTATTTTCATTCGATATATTATTATTATTATTATTATTATTATTATTATTATTATTATTATTATTATATAATATTTGTTACGATATGTTGGGAGCTCTTGCAATGTAATAATACCGTATTTTATTATTTATTAATCAAAACTTTAATATATAATAGCGACAAGATAGATATATATATGAGTTCAAACGATAACTGTTTTTCGTACGAGAACTGCGAGAACCAATCTTTACCATTCAAGTGGTAAGTGAAATTCATAGATGAAGAGTGTGGGGGGATTGAGTGAGGCAACTGGCAAAGTGCATGTAAGGAATTAATTGGTGGGCAATCCATTTGAAGTAGTGGGAATTGGACGGCTAAGATAGGTTCTCGCAGTTCTCGTACGAAAAACAGTTTTCGTTTGAACTTTTCCATATATATATATATATATATATATGTGTGTGTGTGTGTGTGTGTGTGTGTGTGAGAGTTCATGCGAGAAATATTATTTTTACAAAAAGTACGATAAGCATTTTTTACCTTTGATCCGGTTGTTTATATAAATCATATTTTTTAATTTTATTTAATTTTATGGTCATCTTAATTTTAATTTCCAAAATTAATTTTTATTTCCTTTTTTATTTTTTACATTCTTTCTCATATATCATTAGTGATTTTCTTTTCTTTTTTTTGATTTTTTTCCATATTAATTTTTTTTAATGTCTTTTCTTGTGTTCACTAACAAAATAAAAAATTTAATAAATTATACTTATGTTCAATAATGAATGACCTAAAATTAACTAAAATGAGTCCTAAAAAATTTCAAGTTCACTATAAAGAAACCCAAATCTATACAAAATTTGTGTTCACTAATAAACAAAACCCTATATTCCTAGTCCAAATCCTCTGTTCAGTGATGAACACCTTAAAAAAACACTAACTGATACTCAGTAACGAATTAACGATAGAGACCCAGTCTGAAGAACTCTGTTCAGCATAAGTAGTTATACCAAATTCTACAAGCTTTGAAACAAGTTGCCACTCAAAAAGAAGTGTCACTCAAAAAGTAGTTATACCAACACGAGTCCCACCATTAAACGCCACCCGAGCGACAAAGTATTTGCCATCAAAATGATAGTGGAGGGCACCAAGGTTGGCGATCTCGTCCTCATCGAGTGCCATAGCGGTGGGGTAGACAACAATTGAGTTCGATAACTGGGTTCTCTGACGATGATCTATGGCTGAAGAGAGCTTCTGAGATGGGCGGCGATGGATGGTTGGGTGGCTTTCGGACGATGGCATTGTAGGTTCGGAAGAGCGGCCGATGGCGGTGGTTGTTAGCAAGGGCGGCCGACGACGGTGGAGGTTAGCAGGGGCGGCGTTGGGTGGCTTGCATACAAAAAGAGATGACTTGAACTAGGAGGTTAGATTCATCGTAATCATGATGTCGTTCCTGGTTCCTTTTCTTCACCAACTTGAGGGGGATGAGAGAAGTTGCAGAATATGAAGAGTGAAAGAGAGATTGTCGGCTGACAAATAGGAGATGGGAGTGGTTATTTAGGTTTTGATTGAATTTGGTGTTAAAATTACCAACAAGTCCTTTTAGGTTTAATTTTTTCTTCCCTCGTTTTCATCATAATTACTAAAATGTCACACATCATATTAACCATTAATTAGATCATCTAAGGGTTCAAAACAATTCTCACACTTCTCGCAAAATTAGAGTTTCTCGCATTAACCACCCTATATATATCGGAAAGTTCATTTGAGAACCAATCTTATTGTGAGTACCGCGAGATGAATTCATGGGTGGGTGATGACATTGAAGACGGGGGAATTGGACGGCTCAGATTATTTCTCACGGTACTCGCAATAAAAACGGTTCCCAAATGATCTTATCACTATATGTGTGTGTGTGTGTGTATGTGTGTAGTGGGAGGTTCAAATAAGAATTGATATTTAGGTGAAAACTGAGACTTAATCGGTTAATCCTGACCATTCATTTGATTTGATCAGATGTTCTACATTTGTCACTTATTGTATTTATTATCCAACCATGAATTGTGACGGCCATTAATTGCAACGGGTGAATTACGACCGTTAAATCTAATTGATCAAAATCTAATTGATAACTATAATTTGTTATCTCATTTTTACTTAAATACCTATTTTCATAATAACCATCTCCTGTACCGACAAACTCACTAAAATTATTCAAAATATATACTCGCGGTTGGATATCCACTTGGTTTTTGAATGGAAACATTCGTTGCTTATTGTTTATGTAAATATGATGTTGACGTAATTAATATATTTATATTGTTAGAGACTAATTAAGCAACGTAGGTTATTTTAAAAATTCGTAATATATATAATTTTGATTTTTGACGAAAGAAATTTTAAGAACAACCTTTTTAGGTTGGAAATCACATGACCTGCTCCTCCATCACCCACCGCCACCGGAATTTATACTTTTTTAACACAAATTTTCAATTAAGTATTATATTTATATAACTCGTATATATTTTTTCATCAAATTTTTGGTTGACCAAAGAGTAATGAGTAATAACCTTGTTTATAAAAAAAATTTAATTAAATATTTTAGAAACATCTTTGTACAAGTTTCAATACGTTTTTTATTTTTTATTTTTTATTTTTTTTGAAAACACAAAAACATCTTTTCTCATTAGAGGATGAAGAAAAAACTCCATTTTTTCTCATTAGAGGATGAAGAAAAAACTCCATTTTTTCTCATTAGAGGATGAAGAAAAAACTCCATTCGGATAGGAAGTTGGGATAAAGAAAATAAAAATAGAAATCATGTTTACTTACATATTTAAACTACTTTTCTAAAAAGCACTTCAATCGGACTTCACTTCTTCAGCTAAACATATTTTTTATTTTTTTAATAAAATGAAAACTTTATCATTTTTTACAGAAAAATAGAAAATCAAAAATATTTTTTTATTTTACTAAACCCAATATATTAAAAGACAATAGGTTATGATTTTGTCATTTTATTTTTAGAATTTTTTCTATCAACCATCTCTATTTATTTTCTTAAATTGCTTCTGAATGAGTTGTTTTCTCAAATAACAGTTTTAGATAATTTAGTTTGTTAACACTTAAATACATTAACAAAACATTTATTTAAATAATTTAGTGGATACATCTATATATTTTTATGGTTATTTATGTAATAATATATACCAATTGGGTTTAATTAAAAAGTTCAAATTTGATTATAAATATGTTATACGAAAAATTTGATAATGATGTTATATATGAGTTTTTGATCTAGTCGGATCTCCATTCATCTTTTAGGAGGTGTTCTCATTTTATCAGACATCTATATATATATATATTAATATTTTTTTTCTATATATATATATATATATATATATATATATATATTAACATTCTAACTCCAGAAATATATAAAAGTAATATTTAATCATCCCGTGTTTATACACCGGTTGTTAAAACCTAGTTCTCCATAAAATAAAAGCCGAATTGCGAAGTTAACAACGCCTTTGCAATTTAGCATCCACGTCGGCTACATTTTAAATGAAAAACATATAAACGCCTGTTTTTTCACTTACTATATCGGCAGGCGGCAGCCTTGATAAAGCCACGGAATTAGTCCGTTCAAAACGGCTATATTTATCACGTTATGGACCATATAATAATAATAATGTATAATATTATTTTGTGACATTTAATAATAAGCGTACGTTCATATTTCTCTCTCACTATTTCATTGTTTCGCGAAAACAAAGGCTGAAAATAAAATTTGATTAGTTTTTATCTTTTTTCTTTCTTTAACTTTTCTCTTAAAAGTGGAAATTTTGAAAAAAAAAGAAAAACTTTTATAAACTAAATTAAATTTCCGCAATCACAATAATAATATTTTAAAAATAGAAAATTTAATAATATTTTTGTTTGAATGATATAAGGCATACCTCTTAACTCTAGTTTTAGATTTTATTTATTATGGAATTTGAACTCACAATCTTAAAGTATATAGAAGCTTATAGTTCTCACATGATATGCTATGAATTATAATATGATATTATTTTGTGAAATTGTGATGTTTGAATAACTTAAAAGTTAAACAAAATAAAATAATGGAGTAAAAGATTACTACTAAGAAAAGTAATGGAAGTAGATCGGGTGTGATACGGGTAATACCCACCTTTTGGCGTGATCCGTTAGGCATTAAAAGTTGGTCCATGATGTTGAACGTGAAACTGCCGTGTCTTTCGGGACCACCTCCCCACGTTATCCCTTTTAGCATTTTCACTATTGTTTTTATCAATAAAAGTAAATGTAATTAATGCACAACAAAATTACAGATTTATGGAAACATTTCATAGCATGTAAATAGCAAAAAGTATTGTAACTTTTTTCTAAAATGATAAAGAGTTAATAAGATTTTTATAATTAGATTTTTTTCACCACTTATCTTGATCGAGTTGTTATGATAAAGAGTTAATAAGATTTATATAATTACCTTCCTAGAATCCGAACCCTAGTAGCTGCATGAATCAACACTCTTTACAACCTGAGGTGTATTGACTCTAATACCACTTGTAACACCCTGTAGTTTAAAGTTACGGTCTAGAATAATAACTTATAAATCAACTTAAAAGTTAAAACTATGCTGAAATTTGTTTGTCGCTCATAACTTTGAACTTATAAGGTGTTTCTCTTTACATGTAAGACATATTTTTATTAATTCTTACACTTAAATTTCTTTTCACCCTTTATCTTTATCGAGTTGTTACACACCACCACTCCTTATGCACCATGACACTAGTATGTGAATAATTCTTTCTAAAAATAGCTAACGGTTGATACTATAGGTTTTAATCGGCGTGCATATATCTACATGTCGAGTTATGTGTATAAAATCTTTCTATTTATATAAAAATAGAATATAGAAAATTAGAAATAGTGTGAGTGTGTGACGAATACAGAATGTGGTAACGAACATGAAATGAGGTAATATACCAAATATGGATGATATTAAATATAAAAACTGAGCAACTAATCTGAAGCTTATGTTATTTACAGATCATCTAAAAAACATAACTTCTAAAAGTTGAAATTTGAATTTCTGTATATATTAATGGCCTTATTAACAACTTTTACTCAACCTTGTAAGAAAGCATTATAATTAATTAACAGAGAATATGATAACCACAATCCTTAAAGTTGTGATTATCATTATCATTAATTAATTAATAATAAGTAATAGAACATAAAGGTTCAGGAAGAATAGAGTAGAAGTAGACATATCTTGGTCTTCGAAAACTTAATCTAATAGCTACAAAAATATGACACATATATCAAATAAATAGTGTATATGTTATATGCGTTATGCATTTAGCATATTTATCTATTTTTGTATCCGTTTTTCAAATATAATTTATAAGATTATTATTTTTATGTTACTATGAATAAGAAATAAAAATAATTTTTGGTGTAATTCATGAAAAATTTGTTCTCTCTGAAAATATACACATAAAACATTTGTGAGATTTATAAATACACACTTGAATGTTATGAAATTATTTAAATCAAGTGTGAGAATAGTTTAAATAATTATTTCCTGTCGTTTCACACTTAAATAAATAATAGTTTCTATGTGCATCCTCGTCGTGTTCTTCTGGTGTTGCGGTATGCAGTGACGTGCCAATCATGTGACCCTAAAACATTGAATGTAATAAACATTGTCATAATTTATAACGGAAAAAATTAAAACATTGAATGTAATAACAATGTTTTTTTTTTAAGCTGAATAAAATTCACGAAATGTTTTTCTGCTTGGATATTAAACTAAATTCTACAAACACAATTTTTATTCTACGTTACAATACTTATTAAACTTGCTTTTAAATCTACTTTATGACTTGAACTCATAACCTTTTAGGGATGGACACCGTTTCACTACGTCTGATACCGCTGGAATATAAGTCATTTATATAAAGCATTCCTTATGGTTGTGAGTTTAAACCATGTAACAGAAAAGAGTATGTTTAATATTATGATTTGAGTGTGTGTATGTTCTATCGTAAAAAAACAGCACGTACATCCCACCACCATGCATGGCTTATGTCATCTTCATTTCACACCTATCCACCACCATACAATGGAGATATGGTGTCGACCATGACCACACACTCAATTTATAAATAAAAGATAATTTATACATAAGGATTATCCATACATAATAATACATAATCATTATTATGACTTTTTATTCTTACAAAATTGTAAACTATTTTTCTATTCCTTATGCGTAAGTGTATTAGTTTCTAACCGCATACTGTATGATAAATTTTTGTTCTATATAAATAATCCCCCTTTTATAAATAGTTAATTACACTATCTAACAATTACCATAAAAAATAAACAATAACATTTTTTGTCCTTTTCTTTTTTTTTACAACAAACACCTATATATTAAACCTAAACCTGCCATTAAATCTAATTCATTGTTCACAACGGAACTTGAACATACAACCTCTTGGAAGGCGGCATCACTCCACAACACTAGATATCGCAGCGCTACAAGCCCTATGGTTTTTTTTTTGTCTTTTTCTTAATTAAACATAGTACATATATATAACTTATAAATAGTGCAAGGTTTCTAGCATAATGTTTTGTGTATTACATGGTTTTAAAAAGCTCGTTTTGGTTTCGTCATGACTCCGTCAAAGCTTGAGGCTTGATCATGCTGTCACGTCATGGTCCAAGGCTTGACGTATGCTAAGGTCCAGTTTGACATGTCTTTACCTGTTATAAGCTGCGTTTTTTAGGCGTGATAGTGGTACTAAGACATATGAGCCGAATATATATATATTTATTCAGTTATAAGGATGGTTGGATATACCGAAAACAAAGAAAAAATTGATGAACTATGTTATAAACCTATAATTATATGTTTTTAATATTTGTTTGTATAATTTTATTCACATAATTATAATTTATATACAAAATTGTAGTCTTAAATCATGACTTATAAAACTCAGTGACCTCATTATAGCTTCCAAGACTTAAGGTTAGTCCTTCCGCCACACTACGTATTTTGAACCTTGATTTTTTAAGGGTTAGAGAGCCTTGGGTTCGACACCGTAATATTTTCCTTTTCTTATAATAAATGCTTCATTAAATTTTAGAAAGATCCCATTAAATTTAGGGTAATTACAAAACAGCCCCTACAATTTTTTAGAGCTATATACCTATTCCTTTCACATTTGTTTAGTTTTTTTTAATCATCAACTTATTATTAATATTATTATTATTATTATTATTTAACTTCTAATAATGACCAACAAACTCTTATTTTTAGCAACAAAGTTTTTTTGCTTTTATAATTTTTTGTTTCTTTAATAAGTTTTAGTTTATTTCGGTTTTAGTAGGTTTCATATTCAATATTACAAATTTTTTTCTTAATTTGAGTTTTATTCATATGTTAGTTACTTTCGTTTTTGGTTTAAAAAACAAATATTGTAACGGGTATAATAAGTACTAGACATGAGACTATATTTTAAGTTATTTTCTTTCAATGAATTTTTCGTCTATTTTGTAGTTTCTTTATCATTTATCTTTTACTTTATCAATATTATTTCTTCCTTTAAGAATTTATTCATTTTTTACTTTAATTTTAGAATTTATTCATTTTTACTTTATTTTAATATTTGTTTTTGAATGATCGCTTTTGTATTTAGATCATGTTTATATTGCTTCCCGCTATAACGTATGGGTTACGTATAACTAATTATTAACTAAAATTCAAATATAGACGTAAGACGTTCAATTATTATTAGACTTAAAGACTTTAGAAACTTACACTTTGACTTATTTCTAGTTTTATTATATTTAATTATTTCACTTTTAATGACAAATCAGCTAGCAATTTTTGTTAGAGATTATTAATTATACAAATTTATTTATGTGTAATGCATTTATGCATCCCAGAAATGGACAAAGGAGAATGGATTATCAACGATCATATGTCTTTCGTCTACTTTGTCGTCCTTTCTTTCTAATCTTTTTTTAGGTATCACTAAAAACATTTATTTATTCCTTATTATTGTATTTTCTTTTTCTCTAGATCTATCATCTATGTGGTGGATACATACATTTGCATCTACGAATTTTATTTTCAAAAACCATATTTAATTAAAAAATAAAAAACTGAATCTGATAATTTGATTTTTTTATTTAAAAGTCAAAGCATGTTAAGGTTATTTTCAATTTCAAAAATGGAAAAGTTTAAATAAAAACTATTTTTTACGTGAATATTATTAATTACTTATTAATATGGGTATTTTGGTCATTTATATATATTACTTAACCATAAATTACATCCAAAATAGTTAAGTCATTATCATGTTAACTTATTTTTTTAAATATTTCACATTAACGAGACATTAGAATTCTGATACATTATTTTTGTTTCAATCTGGCGGCAAGATTGAATCTCACTTAAACACTTCTCCGTACACACATAATTACAGAACTCAAAAAACCTTACATTTTTTAATTCACGTGCCTCCAAGATTCAAAATAACCAGCTGTGCCTCCAGTTTCAAAATAATATTATTGTTTTTTTTTTTTTTGAAAAAACCAACAAATTTCCCAACTAAAATTCAGTTTGTTTCATTAACTGCATTTAGGCGAAAGGACCGAGGTGAGAGAAAGTCACCGATTTGGGTGAGAGAAGTTGGAGAACGTGTAAATGGGGCTGAGGGGCTCCCTTTTTTTATTTTCCAAATTTGCCCTTTTTACCTATAAACATCCTTGGGTTTTATTGATATATCTAATTCTTTTTTCTTCATTAAATCTCGACCACTTATAGGTAAATCTAATCGTCAGAATTGGTTTTGTATATAAATTAGGGGTGAGCGAAAAAACAGAAACCAAACCAAAAATCTAAAAAACAAACC
>JAUEJL010008259.1:0-10146 GCA_032274825.1 Drosophyllum lusitanicum | reverse complement strand
TACAACAGACTTACATAATTCCTAATATTTAACCTATCATCTATACATATCTATGGTTTGTCTCATCAAATCTAACTATTCTGAACATAGGACTAACAGTACTGATTTTAAACCCCTTGTCCTATTCCGCAACGATTATATCGTATGGAAGGGTCGGTTTATGGATTTCCTTCAAGATATTGAGGTCTATGGAGAAATGATGATCGATTGCATTATGAATAGAGATAAGAAATTCTACAGGATCATCAACGCACAACCCGATAACAATCTTCCAATTTCAGGAGTAGCACGAGAGAAAACCCAGGATGAATTAATAGCAGCTGAAAAGGAGAGAAAGAAAGTAGACGGACTAGCAAAATACTACTTAAAGCAGGGACTTTCGTCCAAAATGTACATGAAGGTGGATAGCTTGGCAACTGCCAAAGAAATATGGGATGAGATTAAGAGACAACTCCAAGGAACAGAGCAGGGAGAACACATAAAATGAACTCAACTTGTCAATATGTTCCACGAGTTCAGTGCAAAAGAGCAAAACTTCTGATTGACCATACAGTCGTTTCTGACGAACTGCGAACAAAAAAAAGTGGAGCGAACTGATTTAGACATCAACTGTGTTTTTCTAAGGGCACTGGGTCCAGAATGGAAGGAATACGTCAAACTATACAAGCACATCAACCGGAATTTAATGATAGTTACCTACCACAACATCTTTGAAGATCTCGAACAATATCAAGATGAAGTGTCCAAATCATCACCAAAGATGTCTGTTGATCCTCTTGCTCTTGTTGCTGCTGAGCAATGCCCCCGTGAACCAACAAGGACTCAAAAGTACAAACAAGTGGCTATCTCTGACTCAGATTTTGATGAGTCAGATGGAACTGAAATGGAACAAGTGATAAAAGCCATGTCCTTCATCACAAAATCCTTTAAGAACTGGTATTCCAAAACAAACAATCATCAGAGATAGAAATCTGGGTCTCGTTGACCAGATACCTTCAAGGTTGCACAGGAACCCAGGTTCATCAAGGATGAGAAGAAGGAAGAAAGAATATGCTACAACTGTGGGGATAACAACGACTACATCAAGGACTGCACTCAGAACTTAAAAAGGAGAAAATGAAAGAAATCATAACAAATCAAGAAATAGAAACTTATCAAACAGATAAGGAAATATCAGAACTGAAAACAAAAATCATAGAAAAAGAAAATGAATTAATCGAGTTAACTGCACAAATGAGCACAACAATACATGATCTTAAAGCTGAAAAGATCAGTGCAGAAAAAGATACCGAATTCATCATAAAAGAAAAGGGAGAACTCTGCTCAAAGATTAAAGAACTGGAAGACAGGCTAATAAAAAGAGGACAATCTGAAAAAAATAATCTTCGTAAATAAATCAAAAGAGAGAAAATTCTCCAAATGGACTTACGATGGTCTGGGTTTTGAAAACCCAAGGATAAGTGAAAAGGTGACAGCCAAGCAATTATATGATTTCAATCTCATGAATGATGGGATCACAAAGAACATGGTGTTTTTCGGTTACGAGGAGGAGGTAGTTGAAGAAGAATATAAAAGGAGTTCAAAATTAAAAACATAAATTCCTTTTGATTATGAAGCATTGAATGAATTTGTTTCCACAGGGCCTCAAGAACCCAGTGAATCAGATACTTCAGTGTTTACATATCCTGACGATTTGAAAAATCCAAAAGTGATAAGAGAAGCAAGAATTGACATTCCTCTTATGGTTTTACAAAGATGACTCGAAGCACTTGAGGCTTACTATTTTGAAACCATAATAACGAGTCATTTGGAAAATACTATAACTGAATCAGAAAAAGTTGTTTCTTGTCACTGTCATAAGGAAAATTTGACACAATCTTCAAAAACTACTTCTACTTCACAACCTACAAGGAAGGCTCCCACAGTTGAAAAGGCAAGATGAAAATGGAAGAAGATGTTCCTAAAAAATGGGTTCAAAAATCACACCCTCATGATCGGCATCTACGAGCAGACAACCAAACGCGATTGCAAAATCCAATCTCAAGTCTACAACCAAAACACAAGTTGTCCAAAAACATAAACAAAAATTTTCTGTCAAATCTGTTACACATAACCATCGTCACACCACAACTAATAAATTTGTTCATGTTACAGATCTAAAGACAACTGACAACAAAAAGACAGAGAGTAAAATGAAGTTTGTAACACCGTGCATTCAAGAACCAAATTTTTCTTTTTAAAACATTAATTCAAGTTTCCAAACCGCGTGGGTTTGTCTATATTCAAAACATTTACACCTGGTTTCATAATTTAAACAAGCAGCGGAAGAAAATACGTGGCAATTTATATACAATAAAAAATTAGCCATAGTCCCACTCTCATATTTTATCTCTATAATGAAATAGGTAACTAGCCTATTACTTTAATATTATTATTGACAAATTATATTTACTTCATCATCTTACATTTCTAAGGTTGACATATGTAATACAATAATTAAATCTGAGTTAGAAATATTATTTTTGCTTAATGATATATAATTAAAACTCCATATGTACGTCTCAAGTCTCATCCAAACTAGTGTAATACCGAGCGATCCATACTAGTGTAATACCGAGCGGTGGTCGAGTAGACAGTTTTAATTATATTTTCTTTGTGATGGACATATTTTGTCTACTTTTTTTAATTTAGTTTTTCATATAAATATTTGACTTAAAACTGTCTAAGTACACTAGTTACACTTAACTACGACTTGGGCTATAACAATATAATATGGTTCATTTATGATCTTAACTACATGGGCCGACATAATATTTAAATAAGTCATTTACATTATTTTACAAACCCAACTTAAAAGGCCCAACAGAAAGCTATAGAAAGTTGATAGAGAAATACTTTTGCTTTAAGTTTTTCCATAAAAAGTGGAAATGAGACAATTATTTTTAATAGAAAATGCTTCAAATAAATTACTTTGACAAGTAGTAGCGTGACAAACACTACACGTGAACGTTTTCTGTTTCGAACCGGTCTTGAAAGGTCTTTCTTCGGTCCGGTTTTGGTCTATACTAGTTTGTTTCGATGGTCTTATGTTCGAATTTTTTGTAGTTCAGTTTAGACTTTTCCGTGTGGGTTTTCTAGTTTTTGTTCGATTTTAGTTTCGGTTTTTTTGGACAACTAAATGTAAAAAGATTGAATCGTAAAATATGCTTATCTTATTAAAAATAAACATAAAATTACATATAGTTTTTAAAAATAATATTGTAGATAGTTATTGAAATCATATTTTAGAAAGGAATTTCAAATATTATAACATTAAATTAATTGCTCGTGTGAAACACGAGTTGGTTTAAAAGATAATAAAGCATTAATAAAAACATATTAAACAATAATAAAACTCGAATGAAATGAGAATTTTAAAAAAATGACGATATACGACATCAATACTCTGACCAGCGGTGGAGAATCATTTTTATATCTAGAGAGAATAAAGTTAAACGTTTATTGGTTATAATTAAAAAAGAATTTAAAATGAGTATAAAATATTTTAGAATGATAAAGCTAAAAATTTGGTTAAATGTGATATTTTAAAATATTATAAAGGGTAAATATGATATTTTTAAATTAAGATGAACAAATACGATATTTTATGATTTAAGAAGGGCATATATGCAATTATCATTAATGATTTTGATTTAATTTAAAGTAAAAATTGAATTCAATTTTGACCAAAAAAATCAAAATTGGATTTTACTTTTTACCAGCATTGATGGTTAAGATTTGATAATCTAAATTTAATAGCTATGATTATCTAATAATTTTTTTTTAAATTAGTCTTTTATTAATACTAGAAGATTACACATAAACTTGGCGTACTGGCGACAATCTGTGGGCTTTCCAAACTTGTTAACTTGTCGTCAACTTTAACTTAAGCATCATTTAGAGAAATTTTCAAAACTCGGTTATTTAGTTGACCAGGTGTGGTGAGAGGTTCATTGGTCAACCGGTTTAACTACCGGGTCGACCTTGTGTATGTATAGGCAGGATCAAAGGATAACACTTTTTCTATATGACGCATTAATGAGGGGTATTTTGAGCAAATTAAGTCTCGCACATCAATGACGGTCCACCCGGACGCAATTCATGGTTCTGAAAAATATATAAATGACCAAAATACCCCTATTAATGAGTCATTAGTAATGTTACAAACAGTTCTTGTATGAAAATCAGTTTTCGTACGAACTTTTCCATGTATATATATATGGGTTCATTTGAGAACCGTTTTTATTGCGAGTATCGTGAGAACCAATCTTAGTCATTCATTTAAAAAGTGGGATTCATGGATGGAGAGCATGTGAGATGGAGTATGGTAAGGTGCATGAGATGAATTCATGGGTACGTGATGAAATTGAAGGAGAGAGAATTGGATGGTTAAGATTGATTTTTGCGGTACTCGAAATTAAAATGGTTCTCAAATAAATTTTCCATATATATTGAGACAAGTTCATTTGAGAACTGTTCTTATTACGAGTACCGCGAGTACCATTTGTAACCACCATTAATGCTCCTTAATAGGGGTATTTTGGTCTTTTATATATTTTCACAATTGTGAATTACGTCCGGATGAGTCATCATTAAATAGTGAGTCTTGATTTTTCCAAAATACCCCTCATTATTGCATAATTAACGAGCCATTAATGACCCATTATTGAATCATTAATGAGCCGTCATTTTTATTGACCATTGATTTATTTTAATCAAGAATCAAGATTAGTTCTCGCGGCACGCAATAAAAACAACTTTCAAATGAACCCCCTATATATATGGTGGTTTATGCGAAAAGTAGTTTTTTTTGCGAAAATTGCGAAAAGTATTTAGAGCCATTAGATCATTTAATCAAAGACTGGGATCATGTTTGGCGTTTTTGTAATTAAGTTGTGTCTTTAAGGATTATTAAATTAAATCAAAAGGGGTATAATGGACATTTCTCCTTAACATAATATTTACCTAAATTATTTTACTATTTAAAAACACTCTCCTCTTCACAGCCACATTAAGAAACCCAAGAAACCCTAATATATAATGGATATTTCTCCTTAACATAATATTTACCTAACTCAAAAGGCTGGTTGCCGTTGCCACCGTCAACCTTCATCACCGTTGCCCTACTTTGTTGCCACCTCCAATGCAACCCACCATCGGTTTCAGCCTTGATTGCCGCTTCAACATTTTTTAATGGGTTATTTCATTTGTTTTCAAGGTTTGGTTATGATGGCTGATGGTCATAATTTTGCCCAAAAATTTGGTTTTGTTCATCAGTTGATATCATCTTTGTTCATTCTGAAACGTGTAGATCTGTTTTTTTTCTCGGTTCTATGTTTATTAATGAACGAAAGCTTTAGAATAGGAAATTGGGGTTTTGTTTACTAATGAATAAAACTTTTGTGAAGATGTGGGTTTCTTTATATATGTTCAACACCGAATTCAGTTTTTTTTGGGGTTTACTTGTTATATTTAGAATGTTCATTATTGAACATAAGTATATTTTGTATAATATGTTATTTTTCCTGGTCATTGCTGAATATAAATATTAATAGTTTGTAATCAAAATATCATTACTTTTAAGTTGGATTATGGTTTATATAGTTTACTAATAAAGAGCCGAAAAATCTTTCAAACAATAAGAAGGATCTTAAAAAATAATTAGAAAAAATCAAAACGAAAAAAAAATTAATTTGAAAAAAGACTACAACTTTACTAATGATATTTGAAAAAATGATACAAGAAAAAAAAAGAAAAAACGTAAAGATTAAAAAAATAGAAAGAAAAAAGTATTTAATGATTGACAATATAAATCAAGAGTTTATTAGTAAATAAAGTGTAATGAATATAATATTTAATTATTAAGAACTCGTAAATATTATGTTGTGATGATTGTTAAACACTGTAAAATTATTAATTTACTATTAAATTATTTTTAAATTACTTTGTTTAAAAATTTTAGAGAGACAAAAATAAGTGAGGGAAATAGATTGAAGAGAGAAAAATATTGTTTACTATTATACCATTTTGAATTAAAAAAAAGAGATTAACGTAAGTCATTAGATCAAATATAAATAAGAGGCTAGGATTGTTTCTCGTACTTTTCGCAAATAAAGTACTTTTCGCATGAACCCCTATACACAGACACACACACACACACACACTAGCATGGTACCCGCGTAATGCGGCGTCGGTAAATAATTCCTAGTCGATAACATGTCTGTTTTCGATAACGTAGGGGTATTATATTCACACTATGTTGATATTGAATAATTTCCAATTTATATGTCGATTTACAATCCATGGTATTTTCAATTTTCTGATTTGGAAGTCAAATCATATATAAGATATTGATTGCATTATAGTTTTCAAATTAATTTTCACTCTAATTATGACATTACTATCAAATATATTTTGTGATATTAGGGTAATAAAATAATTTTAACTTATTTTGTGATATAAGCTTTGCTTATACACTATGCATCATAGTGACTCCACTAAGTATTTATGTGTGAATCATGACACCATGTATGTATGTATATAATTAATGAAGTAGTAAAATAAATAACTAAAAGATGCACATTTATTGTATCCAAAGGGTAAATAATGGCCCACACCCACTTTACGCCTATGGCTTATATTGTTTTAGTTTGGACACTCAATTGTCTCTTAAAAGCAGGACGATGGTCCCAACGACAGTGGAAGGTGTCCGATGGCATCTTTAATGCTACACTCTTTCCTTTCATTTTGTATAATAAAGTCCAAGAGGAACTTTTATCAACAAAATATCCAAGTTGAAAGCGTCCTAGATACACTGTATTTAATCATGAGATTTTCTAATTTTTTTTAACAACAAACACACAACCATCTTAATCTACACGTATGTTTACAGCAGACTTGAACGTTTCACCTCAAAAACAAACACAACCTTGAAATTTGAAATTACTTTGATTTTTTTGAATAGCAGACTAAACTCACATTTTAATCAATTACTAATTCTACACCTTTTTGTTCTGACATGACTCGAATACATAACCTAGAACATGGGAAAACATTTTATTACTGGGCTAGAAGCCTAGGGGACAGAAATTGCTTTGATACCTCTAAGAAATCACCTTGATACCTCTAATCTAAGGACCTTATAATAAAAAAAAGCATCTGATTTTGATACCTATAAGATACCAAAAAAAAAGAGAGTCAATAGTATAAAAGCCTGCAGGGGAGCCATAACTAAAAGTGCTTATGTGCATTTTCTTGAAATGAAAATGATTTCTAAATAAAGAATCTATTCTATAGATATAATCTCAATACCTGCCTATACACAGACTGTCTTAGTGTTGTATCAAATGATCATTTCACCCTCTTATTAGTTTAGTTTTTTTTTTAAACTCACATCTGTCTTCTCTATTATTTCTAAAATTAAGATTGTTAATTTAGATTGGATTCCGTGTTATTGGTTTATGTCAATTTTATTTCGACCAATTTATTTTCGTACCTTTCACATATGAAATTACATTTGAAAATCGAAAAAAAAAACTCATACACCAAGTTGAAACCTAGGTAAATTTACATGGTATTTCACATATGATTTTGCATGTAAAAATTAAAAAATATTTAGTTATTAAAAAAATTTAAAAGATATCAAGTATGGTGTCTAACTAAAGAGGAAAAAATTCATATTATTATGGTAGAAGAATGTTCAATATAGTATATACTTAATTCATAGTTCTAAGAGACTAATTTTAGTCTTTGGATCAATGACATTAATGGTTCAGATTGCATTAAATTTGAACGGAATGACATTTTCGTAATTCACATATGATTATATACTAAATCACCTGCGATTGAATATTAAAATTTTAAAACTATATTTTTACATGAACTTTATTGAACCCAACTCTATTATAGTATACTTTGTTTTAGATAATAATAGTAGCTTTTAATATATTCGAATTATAAAAATAAAATAAAATTCTATTTATATTAAAATATAAAAAAAAGAAACTTAACATAGAAAAGTAAGTGGTTAAAGAAAGTGGGGTGGAGAAAAACGACGCCCACCATTT
Source organism: Drosophyllum lusitanicum (assembly GCA_032274825.1). NCBI lineage: Eukaryota > Viridiplantae > Streptophyta > Magnoliopsida > Caryophyllales > Drosophyllaceae > Drosophyllum > Drosophyllum lusitanicum. The sequence goes on along the minus strand of JAUEJL010008259.1, from coordinate 2,041 downwards.
CTACCTCTTTAACTTAAGTAATCATTATATTTTTCAAATATTATGTCAACCATTAAATTAATGGTCTAGACCTAATCTCTCATACTCATAAAAATTGTTATTCCTTCGATAACTCATTCCTACACACACATATATAGTAGGGTAACATAGGTAAGAGAGAATTAAAGGTAGCATAGGTAAGAAGGAATCGAGGTCATTAGATGCATAGCAAAGTCAAACAAAATAAGTCAAAATTGATGACTATTCTTGTCGAAATTAATCAAGCAGTAGGATATTATTAGAAGGGTTAAAGACACTGAATAGGTAGGAAGAATATAAGGATGATATATTGCATCTCTTTTACAAATTGATATAGGTGAGAACCTAAAGTCTAAACTATCCTATTGAATATTCAATTTTCTATGAAATTGTTACATTCAACTAAAAGGAATAAATAAAAAAAATAAAAAAATTAATGTATATAAACTATGAACTAAAAATCTAAAATCAAACCTCAAACCAAAATCAAAAACCATATCAGATTTTGATTCATGAGTTCATCACCTAACTGGGGTAACTAACAGAAGATTAAATCTGATGCAAACAACAGAAAATCACGTTCATCAAACCCAAAACTGCCGAACAAATTTTCATCCTGAGATCGTCATTCATTCTTCAGTTTCTCGAACAGATTACAGGATTTTCACAACTTTGTTTAGGCCACTACTTTTGCTCTTCATCAAGGCCGACGACCATAGTGGTGGTGATATTTACAAGTGAGCGGCGGTTGGGTTTAGGATCTGCAATATGCAACTGTGACTTTTGATGAGGAGATGGTTAATTAGGAGTTATATGGATAAGAATCGTGGGGAGAAAAAAAGGAGTGAAATGTTGAAAATCAGTTTTCAGATTAACAAAAGATATAAATCGATATGAACAAACGTATTATATCACATATAATATTAGTAACAACGCGTTTGTTCGTACCACAATAATAAGTCCGATTATTATTTATAGTTACCAAATAATTGCCAACAACTGATTGATCCTACTCGATCAAAGCAGTAAAAGAAAGGTAGAAGGAGATTGTCCCGTTATCGGACTATGTAAAGCAATACACAAATGTAAACACCAACCTGAAGTGATCGAATCACAAGAAAGCAAGGTAGAAGAACCGCGCGGATAGAACTCCTGTCCTTAAAGGTGTTTACGTCGCCTATCTCGCTGTAAGCCTCAAACATAACAAACCCAGGATTTAATGCAGCCTCAAACGGAAGTTCTACAGCAAAGAACTTCGTTTCTTCACAAGGATGATGGCAGGAACAGTAGCAAAAATCGCAGAGAGAGGGGAGATGAAGCTGTAATTCGCAGTGTGTGGTTCTAAGGAGACTGCAGGTGATATTTATAGCCAAACCTGCAGTCTGATTGGTTGAGAATCGTTGGAAAGTTCCGGAAATCGGGGGCAGCTCCACTTTTCGTGTTCCGGAAATTGGGGGGCAGCTCCATTTTTCGTGGGCCGACTCCTATCCCACGTTTGACTGCGGACCGGGTCAAACCCGGATAAACCGACCCGTCTCGCACGGATCAAGTAACCGAACCACGAACCCGCTTTTCTAAAAATAAAAGCTCCTTAGCTCCTAGCGACGATGCGTACGTGCGAAGTGTGCCTACACGAGCCACTCGCGGGCACGCGGCTCACGGCTAGTCGCGCGTGTGGGGAGACCTCTTCTAGACCCCCACCATTTGGTTTGAATGATAAGGGAGGGAAATCCCTTGTAAACCCACCAAAACTCTTTCTCTCCTCCTATGTGGGACAAAAACTTGACAACATTCAAGTTAATGACTTTGCATTATAAATTCCGACAATCCAAGGTTCACATTAGCAACCAGATTTTCCCCACCATCAACCGAATTCACAGCAGGCCCGGACTTTCGATCTTTGCACTCCCTTGCATAGTAGCCAGTCTCTCCACATACATGACACAGTCCAGTCTTCTTCGGCTGTTTGGCGAAGTTGGTCTTGTACTGCTGATTGGCCGGTTTCTTGAAGTTAGGCTTGTTA
>JAUEJL010008248.1:0-10148 GCA_032274825.1 Drosophyllum lusitanicum | reverse complement strand
AATTTATCTATATTACATAATCTATCAAATCCACAATGAAATTATCTCATATGCTAAAGCATAATCTGTCAAGATTATACTAAATATGCTTAGAATTTACACAACTAAGTTCAAAATGGCAAAAAATGTACCTAAAACACTTCAAATCGAGTTGGATCGGCGGTGGTGGAGGAGACTGCCGTTGTTCCGACGCTGAAGGCGGGGCCGGTGGTGGTTATTGAGGAGGAGATCGATGTTAGAGTAGGCTGAAGATGAAGATGCGATGTAAGATCGCCGCTTTACTGCACGAAAGAAAGCTCTGCGATGGAACGCCGTTTTTCCGCACGAGAGAGGGTTCGAGACTTCGAGAGATAGAATGAAATGGATCGCCGCTTTAGGGACTTAGGGTTAATAACTTAAAATTTTTTTTTAATTGGAAACCGGGTCACATTCTACCGGTCCGACCGTAAAACCAGCCGGGTCACTCCGGTCCGGAAAATGGCAAAAAACAGGTGCTAATCGACCCGCCCTCTTGCCCGGGTCCCGGGTCAACCGGTCCGACCGGCCGGGTGGACCCGGGTCTTAAAACATTGCCAAAAAGTGATTCGGTGGGTACCAACAACAAAACAATCATATATAGTTCACCAAAATATGTTGTTTTACCTGTGATGATAGAATAAGAGTTGACAATTTGAAGTTGACTTTTTCATAACAAATTCAAAATTGACTTTTTCAAGGTGAACATGCAGAATTTAAAAACCCCTCCGTGGAATAAAACAGAAGTGTAAGTTTGTGGGGTTCCAACTTAAAACCAATTGGTTATAAGTGCAGTAGCCCAGGCCCTTATTAAGTACATTACAAGATCAATCTTCGTCCGATGTGGGATATTACTTAACACGCCCCCTCACGTGTGGCGTTTTTTTATTTTCTCGCGCCAAACACGTGGATACTTATGGGTTACGTGGAGTTCGTGTGGCCTTTGACCAACCACGGTGAACCCTCAGTTGATAACTTGATTTGTTTCAATTTTCTAGCAACTTCTTATCTATCTATATCTATATTATATTATAAAGCATTTAATACTCTCTCTTCTAAATATTTAAGACTACTTAATTTTAAGTAGTACAAGACTTTATGCAAAAAACACAAACACTCACAACAATAACCTAATCAATCATCTCCTTAATTAACTCAACCAATTTATGACAATTGTTGCTTTAATAACTTATTAAACATAACAACTATTTAATTAATCTAATTTTGGTTAAATCACTTACATCAATACAAAATTTAAAGCTAGATCATCTTTCTCTGTAATTATTTATTAATAATATATATTTTCCCTTATTTTATTGTTTAAAAAAAAACTAAATAAAATAGATTATTGAAAAAAAGAGAAATAAAGAAAATAGAAAAATAAAGAAAGAAAATGGATATGTTGTGGAACAGATTATATTTCCTGACACCGCTTCCACAAATATTATACCTTACATTATTGAAATCGAACATGTTGTCGAACACAAACTATTGCCATGCCATCGCATTGCGCGGGTAAAAATGCTAGTTTACTCACAACATACATACATTTTTTAAAAGTAAAACTCATTATCTAAGGGATAAAATTGATACATCTTATTTATTAGTCATCTTATCTTACTCCGTATTAAATAAAAAAATTATCTCTAATTCAGCCAATCAAAACTCTTAATTTCTCCTCTATTTTGACTTATTATGTAATTTTACACATAACTTTTAACTTTAGCATCTTTTACAAATTTTTCTTTAAGGGGTGTTTGTATAAATTATGAGGGGCTATATGAATATATATAGGGGTGTTTTCATAAATTATATATTTATATCTAATAGATGTATTTAATTGTATGTTTATATATAAATGTTACTATTTTGTTTTTATATACTTCAATAATTTGGGGGCCCTTTTTTATTTTCGATCCGGGCTCCGAATATGTTTGGACCGGTTATGTATGTATGTGTATATATATATATGTGTGTGTGTGTGTGTGTGAACTTAAATGAACAAATGAGACAATAGTTCGTATTCGTTTGTTTAAATAAACAAACAAAAATTTATATTCATGTTTTTTCATTTATTCAATAAACATACATAAGAACAATTTGTAACATTGAGTTCGTTTAGAGATCTAGATTAAATGAAAGACAAAATAGAATTTTTATAACCAAAAGTGAAATGAGTTCGGGTCGGGTTAGACCAGTAGCGTTTTGGATCCAGGAACCAAAACTGTTATTTTAAGCAAACCACAGGGACCAAATTTTTATAACTTTTAATACATTATGATTGATATAAATATAATTATATATTTATGATTGCCTTATTTTTATCTAATGACACTTAATCTTTTCCAAAAATGTATGTGAACATATTTATAGTTAATTTTTATGTTTATAAATCACTAAATCATCAATCCCTTTCTATGAAATATTTTTTATTTAGGTTATATGAGAATATCTATGTAAAACCGATTAGTGAAGTATAATCCCTTTTTATAATGTAATTTATGTTTATGATTGGTTTTAAAAATATAAGCAAAAGCCATATATGGGTTACTAATTTGATTTCTCCATAACGAATTCAAATTAACACAAAAGTCGTCCATGAGTCATTGTATAGATAAGTGATTATAAATAGGTTATTGTTTAATAGGGCTTCTAAGATTTTACCTTTGTCATCATCTTGACCGTTTTCTGAACAAGAAGGATATAAATGAGGTTATTTTTTACAGATGTGTATCCAGACATATTCAAATGGTTCCAAAGGTTAATTTTATTTAAGATAGTTTCAAAGGATATGAATGAGTTTCTTTTTATTGATACAATTATGTTTGTTTAAAATATTTTATTTATATTATAAAACTCACTCGTGTGTATACGGATTATTCAACTAGTTAAAACATAATAAGGCTATGGATAAAATTTAAATTTAAAATTTAATGGATTTCTAGAAATCCCACAAGACCCGGGGGAGGGGGTGGAAAAGAAATAGGAAAAAGAAAATAAAATTGACACCAGCATCCCAAACATTGCCGTGCTTCCCCAACAAAAAAGATGCTGCCAAATATTGGTAGCTATCTCCAAAATCTTATTCTTCTTCATTCCGTGTTTTTTCTTGGAGATCGGATTTCCCAACAAAATCCTCGATCCAACATCTTTTTTTAAACCCTAACAAAGAAATCCTCGCTCACTCATTCAATCCGACTCACAAATTTTCAGATACATTCGATCGTTTTTTCCACTACAACAGTAACAATCATCTGATCAATTGAAGTTTGATTAGTAACAATCTTCTGATCGATTATATTAGTAGATATTTTCTTCTAAATTTTCTCGTCGATGGCGGATGAAGATAAAGACGCTGTTTTGAGTGATGTAGAAGAAGAAGATGATCCCCCGGTGCCAATCGTTATCGGAACTCCATCGTCGCCGGATGATGTGTCGATCGAGAGATTCCGAGAACTGGTGGCGGAGCTCGATCGGGAACGGCAAGCTCGTGAGGTAGTTGAGAAATCAAAATCTGAATTGCAACTTTCCTTTAACCGATTAAAAGTGCTGGCACACGAAGCAATTAAAAAGCGAGACGAGATTTCGCGCCAGAGAGACGATGTTTTGAGATCAAATGAGAAGTTATCGGCGGAGCTGGCTGAGAATGTAAAGGAAAAAGATGAGATGTTGAAGAAGAATGATGATTTTGGTAAGCAGTTAGAGGAAACAGTGAAGGCTAAGGATTCTTCTAGATCAGAGATTGAAATCGCTGCACAAATGTTAGTGACCGGAATCGATAAAATCTCTGGTAAAGTAGATAACTTCAAGAACTTCACTGCCGGGGGATTGCCTAGGTCTCAAAAGTATACTGGTTTGCCTGCTGTTGCTTATGGTGTGATCAAGAGAACAAATGAGATCGTAGAAGAGCTTTTGAGGCAGATTGAATTGATAGCGAAGTCTAGGAATGAGGCTAGGGATCAAATGGAACAGAGGAATTACGAGATCGCCATCGAAGTGTCGGAGCTTGAAGCTACAATCAGCAGGCTTAGAAACGAGGTATCGAAAGCAAATTCTTTTATTCAAAGTTTAGAGAAATCGATACCGGAGAAAGACGAGATGATAGCAGAATTGGAAAGAGAGTTGGACGAGAAGCAAGATTTAGTGATTGATTATAGTAATAAGTTGAGGACTTTGAACTCGCGAATGGATTCACAAAGACCATTACTGGTTGATCAACTGAGTCATGTTTCAAAGATACATGACCAGATTTGTGGTGTCATTAAGATACTTGATAGTAACAAGAAATCGGATTTATCAGATTCCTTGTTTCTTCCACGAGAAACAGACGCAGAGGAGAATATACGAGCTTCTTTAGCTGGATTGGAGACGATAAATGAATTAAGTTCAATGGTTTTGGAAAAAACGAAGGATTTGGTAGCTGAGAGAAGCCGAGAAGTTAAAAGTCTAAACGAAATGATTAATCAGTTAATAAGGGAGAAAGAACATACTGGGTCCTTATTGAGAAGTGCTATGTCAAGAAGAATGCCAGCCGATTTGTCTTCTAAAACGAACGAGTTGTTTAAAGTAGCAGAAAATGGATTAAGAGAATCTGGGATTAATTATAGGTTCAGTAATCATAGCAAAGATGAAAAAGTTACGGTTTCAAGTAATAAGGATAATAATGTCCAAACAGAGGATGATGAAATATATACTTTGGTGCGTGCCTTAGCATCAACTATTACATCAATAATACTTTCACATTTTTTATTTTTACTCAAACTGCTTATCTTCAATGTGCAGGCTGGTGCTCTTGAGAATATTATTAAACAGTCTCAGCTCGAGATAATAGAATTGCAGCATACTGTTGACGAACAGAGGTATTTTTCATTTAATTTACAACGATGATAGATTATCTCACTGTAACCTTTTGTTAGTATGGATTCCTAGCAATGCCGGAGGTAGATGATGTTTGTCAAATTTGATCGACATTCTATTACATAAGTAACTCTAATGATTTCTCTGCAATGAGTAATTTTCTGGACAGTTAATTGTACCTTGGTTTTGTGTGGTTTGGTGTATGATGGTACAACTAAAATGAAGTAAACTTCTCCACCTTTTACTTTTATATATGATGTTGTGTGTGTGTGTCTCTCTCTCTATGTGAATTAACTTCAGTTAATTGCTAACTGTGGTCGTGTGCTGTGTTTTGGTGCTACATGTAATCAAGGGCAGAGTCAAGTTTACTTAAGGAACATGCTGAAGCTCAAGCTAAGGAACTTCTGCAAAGTAAGCAAAAAGTAAAGGAACTTGAAGAAAAAGAGAGTGTGGCAAATGAAAATGTAAGTCACCATTGCTATCGAAAACAATTTTAACTAAGAAGTTATGTCCCAAAAGATAATGCTACATTTTTATTATTAAAGCTTTTATTAATTACCGTTCATGTGCAAAGCTTGTTCTGATGTAATATATATCATACTTCCACGTGCTGTAGGTTGAAGGGCTTATGATGGACATTGCTGCAGCTGAAGAGGAGATCACAAGATGGAAAGTGGCTGCACAACAAGAGGCTGCAGCAGGCAAATCTGTGGAACAAGAGTATGTAGCACAGGTATGCTCACACTTATTTCTCTTAAGTTATGTGCTCCTGGTTATCCTTGAGGTTATTAGATATGCACAGTTGATTATGCATCCAAATATATAAGGTACTCCCGTTCTATGGTTAACCATACATATGTGTGATATATATGGAAAGTGATACTGTCCATTTTCACGAGACATCTCCCAGTCTTTTACATGAATGCCTTTTTAAATGGTTTACCAATTAGTTCTGTAAATAATCAGAATTAGGCAAACACTGAAAAGGAATTATCTTTTATTACAACCTCAAATTGCAGAAGTACATTCAAACTGTTATCTTCTGCAGTCTGTTTTATGACTACTGATTATATGATTCTGATTACTCAATGTTACATAATCACTTTCAACACATCCAAACACCCCCTAAATGAGCTATACCATCCCTGCAGTTATCTAGCGTACGCCAAGAACTAGAAGAAGCAAAACAAGTTGTAATAGAATCAGAGAAAAAGCTAAAGTTTAAAGAGGAAACAGCTGCTGCTGCCATGGCAGCTAGAGATGCAGCTGAGTCATCATTACGATTGGTGGACACGAGAGCTGCTCGGTTAAGAGAAAGAATTGAAGAGTTGACCAGTCAACTTGAAACAATCGATACACGGAAAAGCTTGATTAATGGAAATGGTCATAGATACATATGCTGGCCTTGGCAATGGCTTGGTTTGGACCCCATAGGACCTCGCCAGCTAGACACACATCGAAATGGTTCAAATGAAATGGAGCTTTCTGCACCTCTGATCTGATAGCATTTGCGTTTCAGGTTACTTTTCCTTTCTGGGTGAATTACATATAAACGCTACATAGTTTAGTCACTTTTCCATTTAAAGGGTTATATTCTATTATATTTTTCACTCCAAAAATATGATTAAACTAACCTTTATAAACAGAGTTACTCTTTTCTTACATCTGATACCAGTTAACTCACAAGATTACCCTTCATGAAAACTATTTGAAGGTTAAATCTTTCTTTAGAGTGAGAAATAATCATATTTATCTAAATAGAAAAGTGATGAAAATATGTTGCCTTTTTATGCAATAAGCCCTTCATTTTCTCTCTACACTCAAAATGATAGAGTTTAGCACAATTTTTTCAGAGGATTCCTCATATACACGATGTTTCGTGGTGTTAATTTATTGTACAGTATATACAAAAACTCGACTCTTGAATAGTATCGATTTTTGACGTTTATGTGGTCAGTCAGCTAAGTTGAAAGATTGTGATTTTGGTGTTTTCTTTTTATTGTACTAGGCGTTTGGCATAACAGTTTTAGATGAGATACACTTCCACTTGCATTTGAATTTGCTTATGAGTTCAATGTGGTTTTTGTGTTCTTTATCATTTGTGCAACTCTGTTTTTTAGGCAATCTTTTAATTGGTACCATGTCTATATGTATTTAAACCTTATTTAAGGTGTGATCCAACTTTGGAACACCATACTTGGCTTTTATGCGTTGTTGCAGAACAGCAGCAAAAGGAACTCCATATTATTACACTTATCTTTCTTCAAATCGCTTGTTCTTACAACTGTGTGGTGTCTGTGTGTGTGTGTGTGTTTCTCTTCTTAAATTTTGCAAGATTTTAAAGTAAAGATATATATAAAACCATCTATATACATGAATTTGGTATAAATGATATGACATTGTAATGTCACGTTTAATAGCAGATTACCAGCTGGCAAGCTTACTCCGACCACCTTCTTCAATCACATCCAAGATTTTGTTGATCTTCTAAGACCTTCAAACCTAACTTCTCTAGCTTTCGTAAACCACAAACCACCAACAATTTCCAACCACCCATCTACTCATGGACCTTCAAACCCGACTCTTGTGACCTAACTCCAGACGCGCTCATCGTTGACCACCCACCCATCAACGGACCTTCAAACCCAACTTTGACGACCTGAACTCCAAATCTAGTGACATGCAAACTCAACTCCCACGCTAACCTGTGGTAGAAGATCATGTTACATACAATGTAACGTTTTAACAAATTTGTTGTCTTAAATGCAAAATTTTAAAGTCTGCCATGTACAACGGTAAGTTAAGCTAAGTTCCTTACATTTTTGCGTATTACCCAGAAAGATCACTAAATTAGAAGGATAATCATCTAAATTTTAATTCAACACATCCATAAAATGGGTGATCTTCAATTATCCTTTATTCCGGATGAATGGTTAAATGGTATTTTTTTAATAAAAAAACTCTTTTTTAACAATTCAGATGGCTGATGGCTCATTCAATACACAAACCATAGTAATTCACGTTCCACGTACCAACACAAACCTCTTTTATTTAGTAACTAGTTTAGAAATCCATATATTATACGATTTGGTTACAGAAAACTTATAAATAATAAAAATTATATGGAACAATTATAATAAGTAAATGAACTACAATGCCGGATGAGCAATCATAAATTTGAAAATATTTCATTGTACACAACATTAGATGTCTTGTTACAAACTTAATCTTCCTTTTCTAATATTAATAACTTTAATCATTCTCTACTTTTAACTCTAGATAAAACAACGTATTGTTGCCAATGTGTAAAAACAGGGTCCTTAAAAAACATGATAACGAAAATGAGTTGCTCCTCTCCGCGTGATGGGGCATGAGTTTTAGAATGTATATCATATTAAAATTTTGAAAGGTGTTGGGTTTTTATACATAGCCCAGTCTCATTTTAGGGGAGAGTGGCAGCCACTCTATGCGCCCTTTTACCAAAATACCCTCCAGCCATATTTTTCATACTCTTCTCTAGGGGTGAGCATGAGTACCGAAAATACCGAACCGTACCGGTACCGGTACCGAGTTAGAGCTTTCAGTCCGGTACTCGGTACTTAAAATAGTGCTAAATCGGTATTCGGGATTCGGTATTCGGGACTAGTACAGAAAAAACTAGGTAAAATAGGTACCGGTACCGGTACCGTAGTATGAATACTCGGTACGGTATTCAGTACCGTCTTTAAACCAAATTCGGTATTAGGTAAAACCGGTACCGGTACCGGTCGGTACCGGTTCCGGTACCATGCTCACCCCTACCTTACGGTGGTGGTGCCAAAGTTTGGTGGTGAAGGGGATCGACGGGGAGGGGGTTGTGTGTTGTTTTATTTTTTTATTTTTAATAATATCTAATTAATGAATATGGAATAAAATGTAAAAGAAAAGTATAAATTAATAAAAAAAGGTATTATGGTCTTTTTAGGTGACAAAGGACTATTTGAGCAACGAAATACAAATAGTAAGGACTATTAGTGTAATAAATGAAGTTTAGGAACGATTGGTGCAATAAGTGACATACCACAGGGACGATTGGTGTAATTTACTCCAAATATTAGCTATATTTTTTTAATTTTTTTTTTGTGTTTGGTGGGGTTTTTTAGTACAGTTCGACATGTGCACATGTGCATATGCACAGATTCACTTAGTTTTTTAAGCACAGATGTAGATATGCACATGTGCAAATATATTCACATGTGCATATGCACAGATTCACCTAGTTTTTTTCAGCACAGATATAGATATGCACCTGTGCATATGTCGAGAGTTGTGTTAAAAAAATCCAGCAAACGCGAATTTTTTTCCGAAAAAATATAGCAAGATCGGTCTCATATTAAAAAGCACAATTTTCTTTTTAATTTGGTATAATTTTCGTAATTTAACACCTTTTTCTTTTGATGGATATATTAGTTTTAAAAAGTAGGGATAATGTAAAAATGTCTATACTACATTTTCTTCTTTAAAATATATAAAATAGACAGGAAATTAAATGATTGGTCAGAAATGGTTCTCGTACGAAAAACAGTTCTCGTTGGAATCGCTCCCTATATATAACGTATATTGTGTGTAACGCTAACATGTATATATATTTATAATTTCTTTATTCTTTTATTACTGATGAACGGTAACATTATATATAATTTTGTTTCAATTAACAACTATAAATACTCCTCCTTTCCTTCATAATTTTTACACCATCTCCATTCTACCATCTATATTTCTCTATTCTGCCAACTCTAAATTCTTAAAAAAAATATGGATCTAAGCCAACAAAATAATTTCACAACTCTACGACGAGTTTCAAAATCACGAGGTACAAGCTCGCAACCGTTACCATCAACATATTAACCAAACATGCAACAAATGCCTTTGTTTTCACCACAGCTAATCTACCATGGTGGTTTTCAACAATACCAAAATTTTCACCAAGGTGACTTCCACCATATACAACACAGTGCATTCCCCCAATTATCCGACATGTTTCAACATCTAATGCAGCAAGAAAAATTATGTAGACTTTGAAGGAGAGGATGAGGAGGAGGGGGTTCCCGAGACCCAACCCGAGACAGTTCCCAAAACCCAACCCGATGCCCGCCGCAAAAGAATATTAACAAAATTTCCAAATAGATCAAGCCCGACAACGTGGACTGCGGACGAAGAGATTTTGTTGGCAAATACATGGATTCACGTCTCCGAAGACGTCGTTGTTGGAATCGCGCAAAAAAGAGGTGTATACA
>JAUEJL010008237.1:0-10149 GCA_032274825.1 Drosophyllum lusitanicum | reverse complement strand
CTCATTTTTTTCCCTTTCTCTCCGACTCGGGAACACAAAATAAAAACAATACTCTTTCTTTTCTTTTCTTTTCTTTTCTTTTAATCTTAGGAACGCGAAAAACTAAAACTATTATCATTTCTTTTCTTTTCTCTCCTTAATTTTCTTTTTTATTCTTTTCTTTCGTATCTAAAATTCAGGAACACAGCGTTAAGGCCTAGCTTAGCGCGCCTTTACCTCATATAAGCCGTGTTTTTTAGCCATGTCGGCACATCACGCTTCACGTTATTTAGAGCCTTGATAAAGAAGATTACAAATGACATGACAATACATATGACAGTATAAGTCAACACCTCTAGATCCATGTGGTAATCGACTTCACCGCTACTACTTTTCTTGAAAAATATATATTTTTTAATAAATGTTATTATAATCTTTAAGAATTTTTTTATTTTAATTCATTAATGATATATATATCAAGGGACCAAAAGCCAGCAAACGATTAATACAATACACAAGATCCCATCAAAGTATTCTTCTCGGTTCTTTTAAATGTTATGCAAATTGTAACAGATTCTAGTTGGTAATTAAGGTAGCTTAGTTAACAAGTTAGTAAGTTCTCCGTGTATATATATTTTCATCTTCCTTTATTTCACAGTTGAGTAATAACAATCTTCTTCCAAATTCTCTCCAAAGTTCTTCATGGTATCAAAGTTAACCAGACTTGATCCACATACAAATCCACATTTTTTTCATTCTTCTATTAACAAGATCAGATCTCTATTCATCTAAAATTAGATCTGAACGTCTTTGAAGTTGTTCTTAATCTACTCTAAATCAGATCCAGTTTTCTTCATCACCACGAAGATCATAAGAGTAGATTAGATCCCTGCAATAATGGATGATATGAGTTCTTCAAATCATCCTTTGTATCTACATTAGAATGATAATCCAGGCCTCATCTTAATCTCAAAGAAATTCACAGGCATTGAAAATTACAACTCATGGCGAAGATCGATTATGATTGCCCTTAATGCCAAGGATAAACTGAAGATAGTAACAAAGGACTTCAAAGAACCTGACATTGGATCCGAAAGCAGAGCATTATGGGAGAGAAATTAACGACATGATCATCTCCTGGATTCTAAACACAGTTACCAATCAGAGCAGTAACAGTCTCACGTAGGTAAACTCAGCATCAAAATTATGGTTAGAGCTCCAGGAACACTACTCTCAAATCGACGGTCATAGGGCTATTGGGATGAACTTGATGCTTTGGAAATCCCATACATATGTACATGTACTTGTGTCTGTACAAACAAAGGAAAAGGCTGTTGCAATTCCTCATGGGACTAGATGATAGTTATTTAAACATTAGAGGTCAAATTCTACTCATGCAAACTTTACCTAGTCCTACAAAAGCCTATGGAATGAATAAACTAAAAGAAAACCAAAGAGAGGGCATTCTACCTGAACCACCTCCTCCCACTGTTTGTCACTTTCATCAAACACCACTTTTAAGCAATTCAATAATGGAGTCACGACTAGACAAAATGTAGGGAGAAAAAGCAACTTCAAAAAGGGAGTGTTATGCAATTACTATAAAAAGGAGGGACATGCAAAAGAGGAATGCTATAAGATTGTTGGTTATCCACTTGGACATCCATTACGTGAAAAAGTCTTACCAAAAACCAATGACAATAAAGCAAATAAAGCCACTCAAAATATGGCTTTTAATACAAATGAAATCCACACATCCCTCGTCAAAAACCACAACACAAATGTTGCATTTTTTGCAAGGATGGACATGCTACAAAAAACGTTAAATCAGATGATGATAATGATGCAGAACAACCAGGTTAACAATGATTCAGGAGCTGGTATACACTTTTTCCTTGCTTCATTCATTTCTAATCTAAAAGATGATTAGACTATAGATAGTTGAGCTGCTGATAATATTTCCACTTCTTTATATAACATGCACAATCTTAAAAATTGCCACACCCCTATCTTTGTTTCTCTTCCAATTGGACACAATGTTACAGTAACAATAACAGGCTCAGTTACATTCAACATATGCTTCAACATCCATAATGTCCTTTATATTCCCACCTTCACCTATAACTTCATCTCTGTTAGCAAACTCACAAAAGCTGCTCAATGTTCTATATTATTCACCAATTCACTTTTCAAGGCAACAAGAAGAAGATTGCCCTTGGCAAACTTCATGATGGAATCTACATCTTCTATCCAGAATTCACCATTCCAACATAACCAAGTCTTCATTTAAATCTCTTGTCTCATTTCAATAATCCTCAATTGTGGCACCTTAGATTTGGCCATTCTTTTTATCATACTCTTAGAAAAATAAAGTCACTTAGTAATGTCTTACCATGTAAGTCAATAGATAAATTTTCCTTTTGTTCAAAATCAAATCAATATACACTTCCTTTTCATACATATGGATTGTTGGGGGCCATATAAGCATCCAACTCTAAACAAATGCAAATACGTTCTCGCATTAGTTGATGATTTCTCTCGAACCACTAGGGTATACTTACTTCCAAGTAAACACCATGTATTTTCCATATTCAAAATATTCCACTCTTATGTTAATAATCACTTTCAAACATATATTAAAACCATTCGAAATGATAATGTCTTAGAATTTCTCAATTCAGATTCGAGTTCCTTTTTTTCAGTTACATGGTATATCTTATCAAATCTCTTGTCCTTACACTCCTCAACAAAATGGGAGGGTTGAAAGAAAGCATTAACATCTACTTGATCTAACAAGAGTTATAAACGGACTCCCATCAAGTATATTAAAAATATTAAATGACAAAAGTCCATACGAAATATTATTTCAGAAGTCACCAAATAATCTTACTTGAGAACAATTGGATGTGAGGCCTATGTTCACAACCGTATATAAGATAAACTAGCCCCAAGATCCATCCATGCTATCCTTCTTGGATACCTTCAAAACCAAAAAGGTAATCTACTCTATGACAAGGACACAAAGAAAACTTTCACCGGAAGACATGTCATTTTTAATGAACATAATTTTCCTTTTGACAACTCATCCCAACAACAAAATCACTCACATCTTTTAACAACTCATCCCATATCTTTGGTCCTACCACTAAATCAACCATCAAATTTAATTTTCACACCTATACCTTAAGCCCTACCACCTCAAACCAGTACATCTTCGATATCCACACCTACTCCACCCATTTCTCCAATAGACAATACAATGTCTTCACATTTATCCTTTGGCCGTATGCCCTCTCAACAACCTTTATCCCCACCTCACTCCTTATTCCCATCACCTAGTACACCTTTATCTTCACCTCACTCCTCAATCTCATCATCTAGTACACCGTTATCCTTTCAAGACCCTTCTACACCAAATCCACCTATTCCCATTGTTTCTCATGAAACCACTTCTGCTACTCTTCCTACCAGAATTTCTACTTGGACCATAACCATCTCAACAAAATTTAATGAATACCATCACAATCTATCTCACCATTCTACCTATCCTCATCATTCTGTCTCATTTAAGAACCATCATTCTCATTTCATCAACACCTTAAACATAAATTTTGTTGCTTCAAAACAACTCCTTCACTCTCTTGATACTCATGTAGAACCAAATAACTACAAACAAGCATTAAGGATCAGGGTCAAGTCCATTACTACCTAGGCATTGAGTTCTTAAGGAATCACAGTGTCTTAGTTATGTCACAAAGGAAATATGCACTTGAACTACTAAAGCATCGGGACTTACTTGACGCTAAACCTACAATAACTCCTAGTTATGTCACAAAGGAAATATGCAATTGAACTACTAAAGAATGCGGACTTACTTGACAGCAACAACTCCACTAGAATCAAACTATTCACTACACAAGGATGAGGGTGAATTACTTGAAGATCCTACTTTGCAAAAACTAAAGCTACTATCGACCCTGCCGCCACATACCACCACTACAACCGCCACGGGTCATTGCCACTACCGTTTGCCACGAGACACCACCACTTCCGATCATCACCGCCACCATCCACAGTCGATGACCACCACCTCTTGACACCGCATCTGAACCCCGCAACCACTAGCCACCGCCTCCAAACCAACCGTCACCACCGATAGCCAGCGCCACCACCTAGCACCACTGCTGCAATAGGTCATTGCTGCAGTCACAGTCGATCCCTGCCACCACCGATCACCACTACCTACCACCGCCACCGATCACCACATACCCTACCTCTACGAACCATCGTTGCAACCGCCGCTGACATCAACCCTGACCACCTATCCCCGCCGCCGACTGTGGCCTACAATCGGCGACCCCCACCACTGATCGCGGTCGCCAACGAACGCCGTCGCCATCACCACCGATCATCACCCGTAGCTACCCTAACTAATTACCCCCTTTTCGCTTGTTGGTTGCCGACTTATGCTGATGCCACCGAGCAATGCCGGCATATCGCTGGTCGATGGTGGTGTGTACATCGACTGACGACGCCCTCTCCCACTAAACATCACCGGTCTTTCATTTTTTAAAATCCATTCCCTCAACGTATCATAGTTGATATAATCAATGATTTCTTGGTCTTTCGATAAAAAATTAAAAATATATTAATTTTTAAAATATTGTGGAATTACAATAAATTTTATATCGAAACGTAGATAAAAATTTTAATGAACTAAGGTGTATGTTAAATAGTTGATGCATCCAAAATATAATTAAGAATATATTATATTGATCTGTCTTGGTTTAGTAAGCTGATGTTATAAAATATTTAAAGATTTATCGTTAAGCATAATGGATAAATATACATGCACCAACTTAAAATTAAAAATACTTATCATAATAAAACTCAATTCAAATAATAAAATACCAATCAATAGAGAAATTCATGAGAAAACTTAAACTTTATAATCATCATTGTGAATTATTATCGCTCGTCAAATTGTATTTATTTGTTAGTTATGTCGGTCGTTTCTTGCATATGAATAATGAATTTATGATTTGTCATTCCCTTTTCCTTCGATGATAATAAATGTTTTCATTTACGTATTAACATTTGTCATGTGTATATATATATATACGAGTAATGCGAGAACCAATATTAGTACTTGATTAAATTAAATTAATGGCTAATAATTTTGGCGGCTCTTTAATTAGGGGTATTTTGAGAAAATTAAGTTAATCTAATAACGACTAATCTATCTGGAAGCAATTCACAGTTGGGTAATTATATAGATGACCAAAATACCCATATTAATGAGCATTAATAACGGTTACAAATGGTAATTGCGATACCAATATTCTTAGCCATTTATTTAGTAAGTGGAGTTCATGAATGTAAAACGTGAAGGGATAGAACTTGGTTACAAAACTACCATTACCACTTGGGAGCTCTTTAAAATTGATAGTTATTAAATGAGTAATAACTGTCCAGAAACTTCACTCAACATAATTATCGAGTAGTGGATTAACAATTTAATCTAGTACTTCAATATTGGTTAAAGTCCTTGTGCCGTGAAAGTTGAAACAATAGGTAAATGGGTCAAGGCCAAACTTGTAATTCGGATCACAGGCCGCAACATATATTATACATCACAAGTATGCAAACGACTTAAAATTTAAAATTTTCATATTTCAAAAATTGTAACGGTCATGTAATTAAATATATAGAGTACAAGTAATATTCAAAAATGGAAAAATTAATTAATCATAATTACGGATTTTTCATGTACTACAAATGGTTCCTATTTGCTAGCTATCTAGAGGTAGAGGCAGGGCCATACAAAAGAATATCTCTTTGATTGTCTGGTTGTATTGGTCTTGCATTATTTTCTGCATACTGCAATTAACATATATAATTAAGCATCAATTAGCATTTATTTAATTAGCTAGAAATTAAGAACATAATATTAATTTTATATTACATAATTAATTCTATTAATTAATACTTACATCATGTACAGCCTCTCGAAGTAATTTAACTTGATATTTTGAAACGGTTCTTGTCTGCATATATAAACGTACATTATCAAATCCTTAATTAGCAACTACATAAATAAATAAATGAGAATTTAAGATCCTCTCAAACTAATAAAAATTGATTGAGACACTTAATTTGCAACAACTATTTATTTTTGTTGCGAGAAAAAATGACCAGTTATGTTCTTACAATTAACTTGAGAGGATCTTGATCAATCAATCATTGATCGACGGTTACCTTTTTGCTAATTGTCCAAACAACGTTTTCGGTGCAAGGAGGGACGGTGAGTGAACCGATGTATCGGTAATACCTCCTGCTGCTCATTTTAATCTCTCTTGGATCTATTATCCCCCCGTGTCTATGCTCACCCTTTTGATCTATCATAGACGTTATGTTTGCGGCCAACTGCAAATCAAAACCATTAATTAGAATTTTAAAAAAAATTTAAACCTATTTTAACAAATGATCGAGGTAGCAATTTAGGCTTGATGTGTGTGTGTATAATTAAGGTTAATTACCTTAGAAAGAAAATGGTTAGGTCGGCCAGTATTGTAAAGAACAGCAATGACAGCTATTTTGTTATCGATGCTGAGGTGGACCATATGTAGTTCCATGTCATACCTGTTAATTCGATCGTAGGTATTATTGTTGTTGTATATTGTACGTACGCAGATCTTTAATTAATTAATATCGATTGAAAGCAAATTAATTAATTAATGAATGTACGTACGTACCTTCTGCCATTGATGGTATGCTCGGAAGGCGAGTGCCAGTGTGCTTGTTTCAAAGCATACTCGGTATCATTGATACGAATCAAACCCGCATCTCCTTCCCATTGAAGCTGATCCATCGATGCAACAATTAATTAATATTAATATTATTAATAATAATCCATCATTAAATTAAATGAATTATTTTAACCATGGAATCAAACAAGTAACCCACCAAAACTAATATAAAATGCCAAATTAACCAACCACTAATTAAGAGAGACATTAATATTATGTACCATTAAAAAATATATATTCATTGAAATACTTCTATATATAGTATAAAATCCATCAACTATTAATTAATTAATCATTAATTATATATATAGTAACATCTAAACACAAACTTAACCACAATCATACTCTAATTAATTAACCTGAGAGGGTTATCTGGCTACAAACTTAGTATTTTGCAACTTGTCTTTATTAAAAAAATTATATATAATAATTATTTTGATTAAAACATTAATTAAAAAATGCATGTATTATTGAGCGAAATATATTATAATATATGTTGCTTTTATTGATACGTCGCCATAATTTACGCGTAGCCACCACCTACTCGATCAAAAGTGTCCAAATGATTAGGTAACGTGACCTAAACTTTGGTGTGGCATCGTTGAATGCCGCCAACATCCATGCATATAAAAATAAATTTATATTATTATTATATATTGACTCACGTTTTAATTAGATATATATAGTAATAAATAGATTTTAATTATATATATATAGTAATAATAATCCTTAGGTTATATAAATTTATATATGTGTATATATGAATTATATAAGTAATTAGTACCATAATGTCATGGCCTCTATTATGCATGGTAGCATTACAAGGCTTATAGTTTCTGTAAAGCTTCTTAGAGTTGACCACCATCTCCACCCTTTGACTTGACATGTCGATCGGAGATTGCATCTTCCCGTTGCTACAATCCGACCATTCCTTCTTTATCTTACCCCAATTCTCCGGTCCCGCTTTCTCGCCTCTCGCGTAATCGAACTCTCTTTCGTCCTCTACATTAATTAATTTACACATACATACATATATACACAAAATCATTAATTAGATCGAGTTAAAAATTAAAAGTAGTACATCATATATATGTCAAACTGAAAACCATTGATCTGAATTGATCGAGTTTTTTGTAAAGTATAAATAAGATCAAGTTTGGGGCATTACCAACTTCTTGAGCATGAGTTGATAATGGATGAGAGAAAATAAGCATAAACAAAAGGAACCCAAGCGCCATAATGGATATTGATGGCATGTTCTTCGTGTTTCAAAGTTTTGTGTGCGTGTGAGAGAGAGAGCTAGAGAGAGAGAGTGAGATATGAATATATGGTTCGTCTGTAAAAGGAGTATATATAGAGAGAGATATATTACACGCACAAAGAACACCGTATTGTGTGTGAAACGACGCGGAATTTAAGCTTCCTGAGTGGTTCTTAATTATAGGTGGGGACAAAACTCAAAAGGGTAATATCTAGAATATATGTGAGGTGAGAGAAAGGCAAGGTTGAATAAACGCAGCTGTAGATTAATGAAGTCATTAATCAATGGCAAAAGTTTATTGTTTTTCACGAAGATGGAAACGCGTGGACGTGTTTACCAGTCTTGGAAGTCAAACTGTCAAAGGTGCGGTCGGAATAGGTGGAACAAAACTAGAAACGTATGGTTTGCTCCCTATATATATATATATATATATGTCTAACACCATCTTTATAAATTACAACATCTCGTACGTATATGCTTACATATATATAATTGCACTATTAAGTTAGTATCACACTAATTAACTAAGAGCATTCCAAGTGTTGTTTGTCTACCACTTTCCACCATACCCTCATATTAGATTTTCATTCCCGTTATTTAGTCTCGTAGTTACCACTCTTAATCACATCAAATTCTGTAACTTATATATTACTCACGCTAATTAAAAATTAAAAAGAGAAAACAAGAGAGAGATGGATTCTTGATCCCACTTCCCCTCCACCACCACTACGTACTACAAGAAAAAAAGGAAAAAAAACACCGTTACCTTTTTGCGACGACGGGCATCGTCCCTGAAACCCACCAAACGACAAAAAACGTTTCTTTGACTTTAAAAAGTAATTAAGTTAAATGACCTTCTGTGACGACGAAGTTGTCGCCATTCCCGATTATATATTTTTTTAATTTATTTTTCCACGAAAATATGATTTAGGCGGTGAAAAGACCCGTCTTTTTTTTAGTATTCAGTGACGACTTTTTAACACATTGATTATGGTTATCTGTTATTTTGCATAACTTTTGTGTTTTATGCTTGTTGAGTGATTTGTGTTATACACAATGGATTTTTTTAGGTTTTCTCTACTTGCATACGGTTTTCCAGCGAAGATCCGGCGACAGTCCGGTGAAAAGAAACAATTACCTAAGGTTAGTTGACTTCTTAAGGATGATTTGTTGTGGTTGGTCTTTTAGTTTTAAATTGTATTTCTTAATGCTTAATATGTTTTGATTGTTTTTTTAGTTTTGAATGTTGTTTCTTAATGTTAAACGTGTTTTTTTGTCAACTTAAGAAGTGAATAAATGTATAAATTAAGCTGATTTGTATGATTATAGTATGCATTTGATAGTATTTTTCAAAAATAAAAAATTATTGTTTGAATAATATAACTTGTGTATAGGTCAAGTTTGATTAACTATAATAACATGTGTATATGTTCATTGTGAATAACTTGTGTATTGATAGCAATAGAACCTTTTATTTTTTTTGTATATGTTCCTCCTTCATGTATCAATCGGAATATATGTATCCTTTTTTAAAAGAAATGTGTTTTTGGCCATTTATGTAATTAGTATCAAATAAACATTAGTTGTGACACAATCTAATTCTTTTATTTAATTAATGTTCATTGTGTTTAGCTATAATGACCCAATAATTTGTATTAGGTGCAACACGTTTTTATTATGTGGTGAAATATATAAGGATCGAAAATCTAGATTCAAGAAAAAGTGGTTCAATAAGAGACACGGGTTTGAACACCCTGAGGAAATACGACAATTTCCTCCGCCGAACATGTCTAATGAAGAGTGGAATAAATATGTTAACTTCTACTTAAATGCCCAGAATAGACAGAGATCGGTGGTAAATCAAGTAAACAGAAGTAAGCAACAATATCCAAGCTTGCATGGATCATGGTCGTAAGCTGCAATAAGACATGGATATATTAGTAATTACTATTTATAATTGTTATTTTAAAAAAATATTTTAATGGCCCTGTGTGTATTATATATATATATATATATATATATATATATATATATATACTCTCATTTCATGCATTTACAAGTGTTGTTTTTAATTCGCTTTATATACTCATTACATTTGTT
>JAUEJL010008225.1:0-22314 GCA_032274825.1 Drosophyllum lusitanicum | reverse complement strand
TAGAACGATTTAGTAAATATATTATGTCTTTTATCAAGAACATTATCTATCTTACGAAACTATTAAAATACCTGATTCATTACATTCTGATGTGAACCGGTTGGTAGGGTTAAGTTAGATTTGTAATTATAGTTTTGTATGAAAATTCTCATGTATATCTATTTTGAAAAATCAATTTTGTAGACGAAAAAAATCATTGATTCCCCGCGGAGATCCCCGATACCCGACGGGGAAGGAGATGGGGTTGAAAGGCAATTCCTCGGCGGGGATGGGGACGGAGATGCGAAGAGCGATCCCCGATACCCCTGACCTGTTGCCAATTTGTCATCCCTACCCATGTTAAAACGATGATACATATTAAAACTGCTTAAAGATAAAAAAAAGAATACAAAATCTTTTACAATAAACAAAAAAGTATTCGATTTAAAATACAAAAAAGTCTACTTTCGAATACGAAAAAATTGTAAAATCAGGAATCTTTTCATGAAATCACCACTATGGAAATGTATAAAAACGAAGGGAATAAACCCATTCTAGGTTTGTCTACCATCTTTATTCCGTTGCTTAGCGACTAAGATAACTTCAAATGCTTGTACAATTTTTAACAATAAAATACTCTGTATAGCTAGTAGTACTGGTGTCGTACTCACAAATATTTAAATAATTAAATTAAAAAAAATTAAGATATCTTCAATTTTAAATGTTTGTGAATCAGCGAATGTGCCGTCACTCACCATGCTACTAATTGCGTAATCCCATCCCAATTTTCAAATTCAAGAATGATTCTAGTTTTATACAAGCTTGTATTTTCCTAAAAGAAATCATTTTCCATTCAATGTTAGCCTTCTTATTACCAAATTTGTTAAAGTAGATTACATGTATGGACTTTGAATTCGTTGCGAAGAAATATGGATTATTAGTAAAAAAACGAATAATATGTTGTATGTCTTTCTATTAAAATTTTCTATTTATACCATCTTTTACCAGATTAAAGATAAATGTCAAAATAAAGATATGATATGAGGAAAAAGAATTAGATCATACGCTGTGTGTTTGACCCGACAATGACTCCAAGCGGGTTTGCCTAGTAATATTACGACACCCCCATTTCAAGGTCCCTCTCCCTTCTCAACTTCCATGACCAGACTCCCTCTCTTCTCTCTCTCTCTCCTTTCATATTTAATTAAAAAAAGTGGGAAAATTAATAGGAGAGAAAAAAAGGTATAGTTGAGTTAAAAAGATAGGAAGAAAGATGTTGTGAGTCTTCAAGTTGTAACTGATGTAAAGATTAGTTACAAGTTAGTTAGTGTGTTAGTTGCTATCAACTAACTACAAATAAGGAAGTAGCTGTTAGTTTTGAGTAGAAAATCATTTGTCATAATTCTTTCTTCTCATATCTGTACATTCCCGATTATATCAATACATACAAGCTACTTACCTTCAATTCTCTTTCGTGTCTGAGAGTTCTGGTAATTAGAGCAAACCTTCGATCTTCACTGATCCTGGGTTTGAATCATATCACCCTTTTTGTCCGATGACACCAACAAATCCGTCTCCAAGAAGCGAACCAAACCTATCAAACAACATCAACGCGAAGAAAAGGTGTATTCTTTTTTCTTTCTTTTTTTGATTGAATTCTTCTCTAAGCAATCAACTGGTTACATATATGTGTTTGATTATCGAAATCTTTTAATGAAGTTACCTATTGTTAATCAATCTGTATTTTGCAGCTTATATCGGTGGGCATGAGCTCCAAGATTTTGAAGGAGGCTTTAATTCAGCAGAAGGAGATTCAGGAAGAGACAGATGCAGAAAATCCTAATAACATTGTTTTTCCCGAAGAAGCTGTTACTCAGTCTCAAGTAGACGATGACGATGATATTGACAATTTTGCTGGATTCTCTGACAATCGTAGTCAGTTTGGCGGTTATGAGGTTTGCGTGATGTTATATTCTCAGTCTTTGTTCAGGAAGCCCCTGTAATTAATCATCAAGGGTACGAATCTTTTGCTTGCAGTTGTTTATTCTTGAATAGAGTTTTATTTTAACAATAACATAGGAAGAAATTAACGAAGATGAAGAGAAGTTACTAGAAGCATTCTTCAATAGAAATGCACCATGGCAGCGCACTTTAGCTGACATCATTGTGGAGAAGATTAAAGAAAAAGATCAAGTGCCTTCAGGTTTTTATGTTTTACTAACCTAATGTTCTATTATGATTAGGTTTCAACTATGTTTATATGCTAAGCTAGGTAGATAGGTTTATCTGCAGGAATTCAACCTATGCCAAAATTAGATGATTCCATCATAGAAATATACAAGAGGTGCTATATGTTTTAGTTACTTAATATATTAGATGAATTTTTACAATATGAATTGAAAATAATAAAATTTAAACTTGGATATGTAGTGTTGGAGAGATTTTTAAAAAATATACTTCTGGGAAATTGCCATTGGCGTTTAAAAGCATACCAGCAAAACAACATTGGGAGGAACTCTTGTATTTGACAGAACCGGATAAATGGTCACCTAATGCAATGTACCAAGCCACCAGAATCCTTGCTTCCAATATGAGTACAAAGAAAGTGGAGCGGTTTTATAAGTTTGTTCTACTTCCCCATATTAGACAAGACATACGGAAGAATAAAAAACTTCATTTTGCATTATATCAAGCTTTGAAAAAGGCTGTATATAAACCAGCTGCCTTCAATAAGGGAATTTTGTTCCCACTATGCGAGGTATGAACTTACCAAACCCTAGCGAAGCTTTTCTAGGGGTGTTGTGTTTGTAACATGAGTGTATATTTGCACCCTGCATATGTTGGAAAAGGCCATATTATTAGTAGCAACATATATGAAGTCCTTGGGGTGGTAAACAGCAAGAAGTGCCTTCAATTTGTATTTGTTCAAAATATAATCATATTATTTTATTCTTAATGGGAATGGAGTCGATTAAGATGGTCATAAGCAACTGTTATTTACTAATAGTCTTTGCTACAAAACATAGGCTGTTATGTATTTTTATTCTGGAGACAATGCAACTGCTAGAATATGTACTTTCATTAGTTCATATAGCTCTGAGATAACATTAAAAATTAATGAAATGCCCTGCGTCATGTCTACTCAATTACTCATTTATGAAGGCCATTTGTTTTCTAGAACAAAGCGATGACTTAATTTGAGTTTATGCACAACAATAATGTATTTTGTATATTTTCTGCAGTCTAGGACTTGCACTTTGAGAGAAGCTGTTATTATTGGAAGCATTCTTCAGAAGGTCTCTATTCCACCCCTTCATTCCAGGTATTACTTTAGATTTAGTTGAAAAAAACTTCTACCAGAGTATTACACTAATAATAGTGAAAACAAAATTTTATAACCTGTTACTTAAATTTGCTGTAAGTTATTCTGAATGGGATAAAAAATTACATCTATTTGCTTTGAAGACTTCATTATTACTTTTTTTTGTTTTGTTTTTTAGAATTAGATTGGAGATACTCTATTCAGCACAACTCTTTTGTGGTAAAACCAACCACTTTTTGTTAAGACAATAGAAATGTTACCTGGATAGAAGTATAACTTATGTGTTGCCTTTAATGTGCAGTCTTGCGTTAATGAAACTTGCAGAAATGGAGTATGGTGGCACAACAAGGTATTTATTGGAGCTTCATGCATACTGAGATTATTATTATTAATTTTGCTGTTGTTGTTTGGGTATAATGGGGTTTTTTTTTTGAAAAGCAGTTCAGCTATAATGTTTACTCTAGAAAAAGCTCAATTCTATCTGATAATCTACTATGTTTTTCTGAAAGTACTGGTTTCTTGATGCAGCTACTTCATAAAACTGTTAGTTGAGAAGAAATATGCCTTGCCATATCGAGTTGTTGATGCAATGGTTGCGCATTTTATGAGGTTCTATGAAGACTCAAGGGATATGCCTGTGATCTGGCATCAGTCACTTCTTGCATTTATGCAAAGGTTAGCTTTGTCTATTCCTCAAAACTGATGTTAACTTCTCCGTTTTACACGTCAATTGATTTCATGTATCATCCTTTCTTGTAAAGATAACTATGAGCCTCTTATAACATATGCACTTTATATGTAGATACAAACATGAACTGACAAAAGATCAAAAAGATGACATTAGTTATCTTGTGAAGAAACAGAGGCATAAAATGGTATGGTTAACTTTCCACAAGCTGATTGTATAATAAAATTTAGAAAGTAGTAAGGTGGTAAGAAGATTGAACCTTTCATGTTGCAGGTTACACCTGAGATTCTAAGAGAGCTGAATAATAGCCGTAACCGCGGGGAGAAGGAGGACGACTTAATGTCTCTATATATCCTTTTGCGTAATTCAAGATTAATGCTTTTCTCTTCTTTTCTTGTTGGGAACAGAAATTGCAAAATGGGCGGTTGGGTAAACAGGTCTAACTTGGGCAATTTATAAGACATGCCAAAACGGGTCGGGTTGGCCTAACCTATTAGCACTTTCTGTCTAGTTTGATAAAAATTTGTAAATGTTGAACGTATTAATAAGATTATAAAAGCTATATTGTTGAAACAATAATCTAACTTTCGTTTTTAAGTAAAAAGATTTTAGGAAGTTAGAAGGATTTGAAAACACTGTAGTTGAGTTTTGATCTGTTTTTTCTTAACTAAGTTTTAAAGTATTACCCCTTTGGGTAGTGGAAGATTCGTTTTTAGGTAAATGGGTTGAAGTGGCTACCTCTAGTTGGGATTTATATGAACTCAATATCATAAAATGATCTGATTTCGTTTGGGGAAGAATTTATTTCCATATTTCATACTTGTACAAAAATTATATTTTGTTATGTATTTTTCCTTAACTCTGCATTACCTTCCCCTATTTCTGTGATCAACAAAACGATTGAAGAAGACAGATTCAATATTCCAGATGTTCCCATGGAAGAGGATTAATATTCAGAAACTCGTTCTTCCATTTTTGGTAAATGAGCTATCCCCTGCCTCCTCACCCTGAGCCAGGGGTCATGTAGAACTAGCCAGCAAATTTTTTTAATTTTAATTTTTAAATTTTTTTGGATGCTTGTGCTTATTGCAGTAATGAGATCGATGGAGTTTGTTATAGTTGCTTCAACTTGTTATAAACAAGTGCTGATTATTTTTAGCACTAGGAATTTTCTAGAGTTTGTCTCATTTGAATGATTAATAGGGTCAATGGATGTAAGGTTGTATAATGGTTTTATATATCTATATATATTATTTCTTTTTCTTCATAAATTCCCATACCCTGTCTTTATTGATGTTCTTTGTGTAAATGTTGTGAGTAGTTGCAGCTGATCATGCTGTTTCCACACATGATTTCATTCTAATAAGTCTCAAAAAGGACTGGTTAGGTGTAAATGTTTTTTACTCTATTGATGCTAATGACATGTAAGAATCTTGATTTAGTTAAATTGAATTAAGTTCCGTGATCAATTCATCAGCCACTGCCGACCACTCCCTCGCTACCATTCTGACACCATCGGCCATTAGCACCCATTCTTTCCACCTCCACAAATCGAACTCTTTCACCAACAGTTGAAGTAGAAAGATGGAATCCTAACTTGCGATGGCATGTGCACCGATGTTCACAAACGAAGCAAATGGGTGTTGGTGATGAAGATGAAGCACATGGAGTTCGGTTTCAGAGATGAAGCAGAAAACAAGACGAAGTGGATGGTAGTTTGGTAGAGACAAGCACTCATAAGCTAGGTGTGATAGAGATTTAAGGTTTGATTTCGGAGATGAAGCAAATGGTGGTTTAGTGTTGGAAACAAAGCACATATATGGTGGTTTGGTAGAAGCACTTGATAGCCTCAAGCAAAAAAGAAGGAAGAAAACCTCTGAGTTGCTGCAAGAAGACCCATACCGAATGAAAGAACCATGTTTAACAATTCATCAAATACTCAACAGTTAAACAACACCAAATCTCATTCACCCTACGAAATTCCATAACTTAGAAACCAAATACTTGACTTTTCACCAAAAAAGAAAAGAAAATAAAGAAGTATATCTCCTTCGCAAATATTACAAGGGTAATTTGACTTCACCCTTAAGGATTCTGAACTACTCTACAAATCTGTATGTCAAAAGTTGCCGATCTCAAAAGACTCATGGATTTGTTGCCAAATGATGCAGACCCTATATGTGTATATATGCAAGTCTTTGATTTACGTTGACTGTCGAAGTATCTGCTGCAACTGAATAACCTCCTGTTGTTGTTCTAGGGTAGTGTTAGCTGATCTGGTGTGAGATACAACACTTGTTGCAATAAAACAAAGTCAAAACTAGGTGAAAGCGGAAACAATACAAATTGATTATTAGAAATTTTACAAGTCCTGAGTGGTCATTCCCACCACTCCACACAACATCGTCATATCATCATTATACTTTCACCACCTAACCTATGTGTGGTAACTCCCACTACCAAATTATGACTCTCCTACCTTATTAATTTAACCTTTAAAATGGTTTAATAAATGCACCATGCGAAACTGGCAAGTGGCAACCGCTCCTCACTACACCCACTATTTACCACGGTGTGATGGTGTTGCAAGTTGCAACCATGCCGTCATGATCAGCAGTGATGAAGCCACATGCCGACAACAAGCTTTATGCATCTACTCTGAATACTCTAATATCTTACGGTCGTATGTGTCTATATCCAAAATCTAAAGAGGCGCTTTACAGTCGTACCAAAACCCTAACCCCAAATTAAAATACTCGAGATTG
This sequence comes from Drosophyllum lusitanicum, assembly GCA_032274825.1. Taxonomy (NCBI): domain Eukaryota; kingdom Viridiplantae; phylum Streptophyta; class Magnoliopsida; order Caryophyllales; family Drosophyllaceae; genus Drosophyllum; species Drosophyllum lusitanicum. The sequence continues at coordinate 15,560 of JAUEJL010008225.1, read as the reverse complement.
GATTAGTTTTAATTCGAGTCCAGCTCGAGTAATAAAATACTCGGCTCGTAAAGCTCTCGCGAGCCTTATCGAGTTGTGTAATTTTACATTTTTATCCTTTTCTTATATGTATATTTAAATAATAATCATAAGCTCTACTCGAGTCGAGTCAAAACAATCTCAAAAGTATAGAGTCAAGTAATACTAAAATTAATTAATAATATTTTTTAAAGCATATAATTAATAATAGTATTTATTATATTAATTTTGGCAATGGGGCTTCGAGTTTATAATCGAGTCGAGCTTGAGCTTGGCATTATATATATCGACTCGATTACACCCTAACACCCCGTAAATTGCGTTTTTAATTTCTTAAATGAGCAAATGATGAAGTGACTAACATATAACACTCATGTAAAGTGTTTATGAGCGTGAAAACATCTAAAATAGGTGCTGCTAAAAACATATCTTATGTCCGCTAATTATTTATGTATTCTATAAGTATTTGTGTTACGAATAAGAATATATCAATTATAAAATCTTCTTTTTATATCATTATTGATGGTGTATATATATAAGCCCAACATTAGTACAATCCCCCTAAGTCCAAAGGAACACTCCTTCGGCCCAGACCAAAAATATAATCTTTAATTCTAAACCCAAAGACTTAAGCCCAGCCCATTTAAAGAAAGGAAAGACATAATTAATTAACACTTACTTCATCGGAAGAAGTATAGCCAATCACAGTAAAGTCTTCCAAGCAAAACAAAAACAACATCCCAAGGCAGATCATAGCTGCAGCAGGCAAAAGAGTAGTAACTGTCCACCTGAAAAGCTGAAGGAGAACACTGCATTAACCACTGAATAATAGTGTGTCCCCCTTTGACTTCTTCATTATAAAATCAATCCAGGATCCAAAAACAAAGGTAATAACTATTCTCTCATTCTCTCAAAAACATATATTCATACCCTGCATCCAAAGCCATCAACCGTTTCTCACGCCGGAGCTGGGTCACGAGGAGAAACCCTCGTGATGAGGCTAACGGTGTGTTGTTTTGCAGGGACATCGGAGCTCTAGTTGGACTGTCGAAACTCGTTGATGGCCCTACCCGAGACCCTTGTAGCAACATTTGGCGCCGTTCTGATTTCAGTCACAGACTCAATAAGTGGCATGCCAAGGTTGTCTTTATTCGCCTCAATTAACGGTAGCTCCCCTTCCCCGATATGCTCCTCCTCAACTTCTACCTCCTCTATGACAGGTAACATAATAAAGTCCAGAACACTCATAGCTGAAATGAAAAACAACATATATCAGCAGTAAATAAAGACCACATTAATAGAAAAGAAGGTTTGCACCCCACCATACCATGCCCATTATGCAGAAGCACTGGTCGCTTGTCTGGGTGATCCCACAAGCAACTAATACCGGTCAACACAAGAACCTCTTCCTCAAAAGACCGAACACGAATAGGGTTCTTCACCAGTTGCGAAAATAACCCCATATTCACCTCATCATCCTCCGGGACAGGGTCGGCGATGGGACGATCCATTTCCCTCCACGACATTACCAAAGGAACAGCAGAAGCTTTCACCCAAAAAAAGTATCCTTTCCAAACTTTTAAACAAGACGGAGAATCAGTTATACACACTGGGGAAGGCACCTTTCTTTTCTCCATCGTAAACCAGTCAACTGCTTTCCCAAGTTTGTAAAACTTTCGAAACAATGGAACAGAGGGTACACCCCCAAGAGCTCGACAATGAACTTCGAAACTTGTTATTTTTATCACCCCAAGCGGTGACAACTGTGACACATGGATTTGAAAATACTCAATCACCGTCAAAAAAAACTTCGAAAAAGGAAACATAAGGTTTCCAAAATCAAACCATTTCATGTATAAACCCACGAAACCGGCAGGAAAATCTCGAATAGTCGCATTTCGCTCGGGGCAAGTTGGGCGAAATTCTTTTCCTATTCGATACGTTATGCAAAACTTCTCTACACTATGCTTATCGACGACAGAATGCGTCGATTGAAGATTATCTTTAGGCATCTCCAGACAAACGACGATGATCGACAGGAAGATGATAAGACAGAAAAACGAAAGCGAAGAAATGTTACGAACCTGAAAGCACGGAACGACGAATCGATGACAGATCCCCTGAAATTCCAACCGGAGATCTTCAAAGGATATCAAGAAGAAACGATACTACCACACGGAGAGCTCTTTACTCGGCAATATCAAGAAGAAGCGAAGAAGAAGAGTTAATACCCTGCTAGTCTCAAATCGGAAATCGAGAGCTTTTAATGAGCCAGTCGCCTCTTGCAGGTCCTGTCCAATCAATGTAAGACAATAACAATTTTCAAATTTCAAACCTTATTCCCTTCCCTCACTAATAAGAAAAGCCGGTACCACACGTATCCCCATATTTTCATCATCCCTCCTATACGTTATTTCCTAGTTTATAAATTAACCAACCCATTTTTCTTAATCAAATATCTGACTTCTTACAAAAACCCAACTCTTAGGCCCGGCCCAAATACCTCCCACAGCAAAACACCTTTTTCTTAAGTCTAGTACCTATTATCTTTTGAATAGATAATACACCCTAGACTGGGAGACTTGATGGTGTATATATATATATAAGCCCAACATTAGTACAATCCCCTAAGTCCAAAGGAACACTCCTTCGGCCCAGACCAAAAATATAATCTTTAATTCTAAACTCAATGACTTAAGCCCAGCCCATTTAAAGAAAGGAAAGACATAATTAATTAACACCGACTTCATCGGAAGAAGTATAGCCAATCACGGTAAAGTCTTCCAAGCAAAACAAAAACAACATCCCAAGGCAGATCATAGCTGCAGCATGCAAAAGAGTAGTAACTGTCCACCTGAAAAGCTGAAGGAGAACACTGCATTAACCACTGGATAATAGTGTGTCCCCCTTTGACTTCTTCATTATAAAATCAATCCAGGATCCAAAAACGAAGGTAAGAACTATTCTCTCATTCTCTCAAAAACATATATTCATACCCTGCATCCAAAGCCATCAACTGATTCTCACGCCGGAGCTGGGTCACGAGGAGAAACCCTCATGACGAGGCTAACGGTGTGTTGTTTTGCAGGGACATCGGAGCTCTAGTTGGACTGTCGGAACTCGTTGCTGGCCCTACCCGAGACCCTTGTAGCAACAATTATTAATTGTCCATATCATACCTTAACAATTACTCTTGTGTTTCCCTATTCTATTTCTACTCGTGATGTCCAGGGTTCCTATTTGCAGCTAGCGCACATTAGTTTGAGTCCATGAGCTCCACAAGTGAAAGAAGTGAGGTGGCAGCGATAGGGTGTGCCATAGGCATATGCGCTGTTCTGTCACCAGGATGCATGTTAGCCAGGTCAATCCTGTCAACTCTATACGCCTGTCTTAGCGGCGGCGGTGGGGGTGGCAGGCACCAGCCAAAGGGAAGCTCCGGAGTCCGGATGCACTTACCGGCTGGTAACTAACTAACTATGCTAGTACTACCAATGTGCAAGGGATTAAATTAGATGGTGCATACCAACGACCGGTGGTGTACGGTGGAACGCCGCCGTGGAAGCTTCGATCCATAAATATAAAAGTGTTTGTATTAGTTTTATATGTATATTTTTAGCATCTCCAGTTTTGTAAATATTTTCACTATTTTTAAAAAATAGTTTTTATAGGTATTTACATCTTTGTTGAAAAGTAAATGATATATACAGCTAGTTTTTGTAAATATATACGGCTAATATTACCTAATTTATGTTATATTACTCTTGATCACATACTAATATACTATGTACAAAAGTTATTTGTGTGTTTTAATGATTTAAATGGTATGTAAGAGTAACGTCACATAAGTTAGGTGACGTTGACCGCAATATATAATTTCCCCTTCTTGAATGCTCAATTCTACCGTAAGTACGTAACGTACTACCTTCGCGCAGCCTTATTTGCAAGATTCTGAGACTCTATGAGGACAGAAACGTTGTTTTAGTTCGGCGTGTGATCGATCTTTAACGGAAGAAATGAATTTATTTACTGAAATTGAATACTTCACTTACAAAATATCAAATTTTTTATTAATTTTTGTAACTTAAAATATCAAAATTTTATTATCTCACTAGAGATTGTTTTCTTACCACCAACCAAAAAACTGGTCAATGTCAACTTTTACGGACACTACATGAAAAGCAAACCTTTTACGGGCTAAAACAACCACATGTCGTCAAAAATAGTACTAGCCGCAATTACTTTGACACTATAAAACTGTCGTTGCTACTACACGATTGTAATTTGGGGTTAGTACGTCATTAAAATATAAGAAGAACCATGCATGCATCCGATTCAACATTGATCGGTCTCCTCTTGTACCCTTTATCATACTTATTTAACGATAAAGATTATCTCTTCAGATTCGTTAATATGTGGATTCCGTTTTCGAATCTTCTTTTTTTTTGGTGCATTTTATAGGCATATGCCCTTTTTATCAGATGCGTGCATCTATTGGAACCAAAAATACGTTCAAATCATCGGATTAAATTTAAAACTGATCGAATTGCTTATTAAAAGTTTGATACACAAAATAGAATGATTTGAAGTTTGACACACAATAGGAATTTATGTAAAGTTGAATATATTTTCATGGAGTTTGTCCTATAATTTATGTATCACATTTTTTATTTGTGCTGTTATGTGTAATATGGATATATACAATAGGGTAAAACGATATATGTGCAATACACACAATAAATAGTTTATTTCACACAATCGCATCAAATTAATAGTTTGATGCATATAATAGAAATAAAAATACATACAAAGTTGAAAACATTTTAACCGACAGTTTAATCGTTTGTTTTAATTACTTGATTTCCTATAAAAGCCTAACGGTAGTTGATCTAAAAGCCACGAGCAAAAAGAAGGGAGAATCACACCGAGACAAATAAACAAAAGAACCATGTTCAACAATTCATTAAAAATACATAAATTAGAAACCGGTTATTTAAGCTTTTCACCAAAAAGAAAAAAGAAACACATTAAAACAAGTATAATATGAAAATCTATTTTCCATTAAACCACTCGATAAGATAGCATGATTTGCAACCGTTACAAGTGTAATTTCTGAACTACTCTACACATCCGTATGCCAAAAATTTGCAGATCTCGAAAGACTGATGAATTTGTTGCCAAATGGCACTGACCCGCCGACCCTGTTTGTGTTTATATGCAAGTCTTTTTACTTATGTTGACTGTCGAAGCATCTGCTGAAGCTGAATAACTTCCTGCTGTTGTTCTGGAGGCAGTGAACTTAACTGCTCTGGTGTGAGATACAATACTTGTTGCAATAACACTGATTCAACACCGGATGGAAGCTGTAGCCATTTAAAAAAACAAAAATCGATTTAGCTTGGAATTCTGAAAGTTTTTTACTCAAGTTGTGTTTATGAGTTCATTAATTCACTTTTTCCTTATCAAGGGGTGATTTTCTTCGTACTTGGTACTTTTATCAATTAAATAATGGAATTGCTTATTTATATATCATAATAATATAGCATCAAAATATATTGCATATAGAATTATGTACCCATTACACTTGAGAACGAAAGAAATAAAAGAAAAGGATAAATACCTCATGAGTCTGCTTTTGAGAGTCTGCAGCCACTGGTTTTAAACTCTGGTTTCCAGCTAGCGGAACGGTTTGAGAGGGACCCAAAACAGAAGCAGAAGGTTTTACATTTGCAGGTGAGAAAGAGGCACCCCTGCCATCCTCCATTTTTAACAATTTTGAAGGTTGAGCAATTTCATCTTTGTGATCAAGTTTATGTCCCCAAGCAGAATTACTTGATAAATGTTGAGGCTTGTCATGATCTTTGTTTCCATTATTTTGTATGAAAGACCCAATTGAGGAGGTAGGCTGTTAAGATAAAGGATTCATTCAAAATATCAACATTAAGTTTGATTAACTTAAGGAAAAAAATAGAAAAGAATTCTATTCAAGCAGCAAAAGAAGTCTGTTTATCACTTTATCTATTAGCTTTTTTTGCAATTGCTTGTAATGTACTTGTCAAATAGATAAAAGTGATAAAGTATTAGCTAAACTGAAAGCGAGTTAAATCTGTAAAACGTGTCAAACGCATAAAAAGTTGTTCAAAGTGTATTTTTAATGCATACCTTCAAAATCACTTTACTTGAAAAAACATCATTACTATTGTAGTAATATAATTCTAGCAATTGTATTTACCACATTTAGATATAAAAAAGAAACTAAGATATTGACAAAAAAAAGATAAGTGTTTCAGGCACAACCCGACACGTACATTAACACTACATGTTTTGACCCAATAACCAACCCGTCCTGTTTCAACCAATACTTGAAATTTACCTTATGAGTAGGAACAGAAAGCGGGATAGAAGCAACTAGCTGGGAATTATGATGTCCCGGATTTAAAGAAGCATTCTGTCCATGGTATTGCAGCATAGATGAAGGGCTTGTCATCTGGTTCTCGGGCCGATTAGACAGAGCAACAGGTGGTTGTGGATGTAATGATGTTAGATTTCCAGCAACTGGTGGAACTGAAAATGTGGAATGTGGTAAAACATGATGCTGAGCTGGCGGCGGAGTTTGAAACCGAGGCTGCATAGGAACTGATGGTGCAACATACTGATTGGGAACCAATGAACCAAGTTGTACCTTGGTCTGAGCCAGAGGAGGAAGCCCAGGAAGCGCTTGTAGTGAAAATGGTTGAGCCAATGGACCACCTTGGGCCGGTGGGTGCACATGCGAAGCAGGAAGCTGTCGAGCATTTGGCATCTGTAACTACATGATATAGAAGAACGAGTGGGTCAGGGGTTGAGGTAAGCAGAAATGCGGGTAATTTTTGGTTCCTAGGGTTGACCAAAAACATTTTTTGTACAAAAGTTTAAGGTTTTTTTAAATAATTTGCGTGTCAAACATGATTAGAATAACTATTTAATTCAATACTAGTGTGTCAAATGTGATTAGAATAATTATTTAACCAGTTAGAGATCAAACATATCCTGAATCTACCCATTCAAAGTAAATAGGTCAAAACTACTTTCTCTAAGCTCAAGAAAAGGGATCTCAATGAATAAAATTCATACCATGTGGGGAGGAACCGACTTCAGCATTATATGAGCCTGCAATTAACACATTATGAACTTGTAAATTTGTTGTGTATGATTTCACCAGATGTACTAGATTTTTATTTTTTATTTTTTTTGTCCAGAGCAGAAGAAAAGACAATGTTTTCTGCAGTTGCTAAAATGAATTCTTTTGAAGAAAATTGATTACTAGAACTAAAAAACCACCTGCAAAACCGCCTTCGACAACTGTGGGTGTGCAATTAACAGCTGGCGTGCTTGTTCCTTGTTTTGAGTAGCCATCGCCTGTTGTCAAAATAATATGAGTGAAATTATTTCAAGATATTGAGAATAGCTGCACTAAAAATCTTGATGGTTACCTTCAGTTCGGTCAAAACCTCAGTCAACTGGCTTTGGGGGATTTTAGCCAGATGTAGAGTCAAAGGATCGGTTCCCAAAGTTGGTTGACTTTGTATACCATTTTGACTTATGTTGCTATTAGTCTGAGCATTTCCAAGTGTTCCAGCCATCACAATTGCAGCAGCTGTAGCCACTTGCAGACCAACAGCCTGGTTTAGACTAGGATCACCATGTATTGCGGGACCCCCAATTTGTTTTTGAGAAACTACATTACCAAAATCAAAATTCAAAACGATAAAATGTTATCTTACACTTAAATAAATAATTGGGGAAACTAAATAAGGTGAATTGAGCCTTACCAATATTTGTAGGTAGTCCAGGTCCACCACGACCCTGAAAGAGAGACAAAGGACAAAAAAACTTTAACAGAAAGTGATTGTGATTATATAAATTTTAGAACTGGCAAAATGGTGATGTTGGTTTGGAACGTGAAATGGGTCAAATAGGTTCGGATCAAAGCCGCTAATTTTCTAAAAAGGTCAATGGGTTGGATACTTGGATCTACCCGTTAATTTTCTTCATCCTTTTTTACTTCTTTTATTTTCCTAAAGAACCAATATAATAAACCTATTTATAAAAGCCTTTGGGCAGGAATTTCCAAATGACCAAACCCCTGCCAATTTCAACCATCGGATGATTTTGCATGGCCCAAATGACCCAAACACTCGCTCAACAGATCATTCAGGTTATTCCAGAAACTTTGGACAGGAATTTCCAGGCCTAATAAATTGCAATATACATATGCATTGCAGGAATTCCAAATCAATTTACCTGTTCTCGACTTTTGTCGGAATTTTTGTCATTTTCAGCAAAATCAACTCTTAACTGTCTACCATTGATATCATAACCATGGAGATTACGCCTTGCACTTAGAGCTGTTTCTTCATCCTTGTACTCACAAAAACCATAACCTTTGGGTTTACCAGTTTCTCTATCTATAACTAATCTGGAAAGTGAGATGAAGACAAAAGTTATATATTATGATAGAAGTGACATGGCTTGATATTGAATAAAGTGAATAAATGGGTTTGTTGTTACGCAAAGCTGGGAGTGTGAACCAATTGGTGCAAATCTAGGCATGAAGTAATCAATTTGTCAATTAACTAAGAGAACCTACACAAACAAGCTTTTTTGCTTTACAATAAACATGGAGTCTATGGGCCTAACATGACCATATACCTAATATCCTTTCAATTGAAACATAATTCTTTTTGTTCATACCGTCTCATGATGATATCTTAATATATCATAAGGCTATAAATTTCCCATAATTCTTGTGAAGACAGAAACATGTGTTGGCTTACCAAGATACTATAGTGCCTGCAAACAACAACAACAATAATAGTGCCTACAAACATGGTGAGCTTTTGTTGCGTCATTCAAGCTTGAACATGAACTTGAGCTAGTTCGATTTAAGCTTGTAATGTGTTTGAGCATATAAGTTGTACAGTTTCAGCTCGAGGTCATTATCGAGCTTTTGGAACCCAATGTAACACGTTAATGCTAATACGTAGAGTGTAAGTGTAGGCGCCTGTGTGTGTATGTTGGTGCATGTTCATGAGAGAGAGAGTGTGTGAGACTAAGGCTTCTAAGGACTAAGGAGTAAAGTTTCATCGAGTTATTCAAGCTTGTATTTAACTCAAACTCATTTGAATCAAACTTTATTGAACTCTTCACTTGGAGCTCATACTTGAGTTACTTGATCAAGGCGTCAGTTCTAGTGGGATGCTTTAGAGCTATTCGGGCTTTCCAAACAAGATTGAATCTTGCTAGAGCTGAGCTCCTTAAAGCATCATGAAGCCTCATCAAGATTGGTCTCATGTCAATGCTAACCCGGTATTTAACTTTTAGGGTGCAAATTAAGATGCAATTCTTTCTGTGCAATGTTAATTGCTTTGTGGAATAGATAAAAACTAACAAACCTGAAGGACACAACAGGGCCAACCTCCTCACAAATTTGTACAAGCTGTTCTTCAGTTGCATCGTATGGTATGTTTCCAACTGCAAACAAATAAATCACAGAGTTTAAACTCAATTTCAAACGCCCTTTTATTTTATAATAAATAAGAAGAGTATGAAGGAAGAGCACAAATTGAAACTGAACACAAACCAAAAACGCAGCGATGTTGAGAATTGGCCATCAAATTAAGAAATGAATTTGAAAGGGTTCAACTCCATGTTCTTCTTCCTCAGCATCGTAAGTTCTTCAATCTCTTCATTTATTCATTCGGTAAAACCCTGAATATTTCTCTTCGTAGCTTTCGATAAAACAATAGCTGCTACACACGTTCCTCCGACTACCTCCTCCGATAAGGAAAACAAGAAAGGCAAATTCCACAAATTGGAAAAATGAAGGTGCTTCGTTGCCGATTCAACAACTGGGCGTATGAGATAATTGTTGGAATTACAACTAAACTAAACCCTAAAATCCGTATAAAATTGGATTTAGAAAAAGGAATCAAAGAGAAAATTGATGATATGAATGAGAGTTACAACAGATATATAATTCCAATTATTCGAGGGTGGAAAAACAAAGAAAGAATGTGAAAATCGATTTCATATTATTGTGTAAGGGAAAGGATCGGGTGGACGTCAAATTGGGGGAAATCTTTGCGCGAGAAGGATCGGGGGATCTATTTGATTACACAAATACATTTACGATAATACCCCTGGGACCGTAGGCACTATTCTCATTGGTTTAGTATTATCTCATCCAGCCACCTTTAAAGAGAGATTTGATCAGCTGATCTATTAATAACTAGTGACTAGTGATATATGTGTACGTATATTTTTATTGGTGATAGTGGAAATTGATACTATTTAGCTTACGAAAAACACGACTATGCTTTTAAGTTTGTCATATTTATGGGTTTTATCGTTTTATACATAAAAATTGCACATGTACAATATGACAGTAATCATCGATTAAAGTGTCACGACGACGGACAATGTGCGGTCACTAATGGTGGTCGTGGTAGTAGTGATGTTGAATACAGTTAGAAAATCAATTTGAAGCTTACATTACCATTTTACCATTTTCATTAAAAAACAAAATGACTAAAAAACAAATAGATAACTCAGATTGAATCTTGCATTTCATAATAATTTTGGTCCTTAAATGAACCGTCACTATATTTTATATATGTGTGTGTGTGCGCGCGCGTGGGTGTGTTAAAGAACCAAAATTATTACGAGAACCGCGATATACACACATAAAAAGAGTAAAATGGTTAAATATGTTTTACATTTTTCACTCTCTTAAATTTACATCATTGTTGATTACCAATGTTACCGATATCCACATCGTTGTTGCTATTACTTATGCTAAATGCACCTTTGTACTACACATGACCGACCATTCAGTAAAACCCTGGAAAAACAACTACAATCTTACACAATTTTATGAATATGATGTTGGGTTACACATATTTTATTAATGTTACTATTATTAAATACTCATATGCAAATATTTGATGAATAATTATATTCCGTAGGTGTAACCTTTCACTCAAAAAATAATTTTTTATAAAAAAAAAACCATAATAATATGAGTGTTAAATTGAAAAGAACAAAATACTCATCAATTTAATATATTTTTTATAATTTAAAACTAATTTCAGTTTTAAAAACATTTAAAGTAGATGTTTGACTTCAGTTTTGATCTGGTCAGCATTTTATGAAAAAAAAGTATAACAATACGGGTGTCAAATTAAAGAGAATAAAATACTCGAAAATTTGATATAATTTTTAAATTTTGAATGTTAAAGATATTTTCATTTTAAATGTAAGTGTAATGATTGACTTGACATTAGCAATATTTTATCAATTTAATCTTATAGTTGGTTAATATTTGAATTGGTCAATCGTCATGTCATATTTTCACGTCATAGATGATATCATTATTTTTTTTTTGTCACGTTAGCATTTTCTCTTTGCTCCATCATCAATATGTATATTAAATTAATTGAAAAAATATGTGTTCATCTAAAAGCATATATGATAGGTGTTTTCACACTCACAAATATTTAAATAATGAAATGACTAACATACATCTCGTGAAGTGTGTAAATGTAGAAACATCTAAGATATTTGTTGTTAAAAACATATATTATATCCCCTTAATTAATTTATTGTGAGTGCACAAACCGATTTGATGTATTTCGAAAATTTCGGTCTATGAAATAATAGAAGTATAAAAAGGTGGTATTATCATTAAATGATTTATAGCCTAATGATATCAATTATATTAGGTGTTTCTGAAAGTTGCAAGTTTAAATCTCGTAGTAAATAAATATATGGATTTAAAAGTAACTAGTGGAGTATCCCAGCAATACGGCGGCGACGATTAAAGAAGAACAGTAGTGAATATATGTGGTGATGAGGACCGAGGAGGCAATGATGCTTGCGAATGAAACATGAATGTTAAGATAAATTTGAACTAATTTAAGTAGTATTATTCATCAAATTTATGTTGTATGAAAGTTTTTATTTAATAGTGTAGTAATATTGTTTATACATTTTTACTTAAAAGCAATATAAGACGGTACAAATAATACTAATATTATATATTAAACTTGAAGAGCATAAGTACTATTTGAAAACTTATAACGTTTTCATGTTAGCTAAGAATGAAATATTAGTGTAGACAATAAAAAATTAATATGTATGTTTTTAGAGAAAAAATTATAATTCGTTGTAATCAAGATATTTATTTGTTAAAGGAGAGAAGGAGGCGAAATTAAGTTTAATTAATTGATGGATGAAATTAATGTAAATAAAATTAAATGTGAAGACTTAGTTTTGATTGAAATATTAAGAACTCTTAATTTTTAAAGGAGATAGAGTTTTATATATTTAATATAATAGTATAGATATAGATATTTGGATGTGTGTTCTTTCATCAAAAAAAAATAAAAAAGGTATTGTTAATTTATTACTCATTTACAACACCCACCCACCTTACAACTTTTTTCTTTCTTTCTTTAATTTGTTTAGGTACATTTTTAATTTTTTTTTCTTTCAATTACTATCGTTATACATTTTGTCACACTTATTCTGCACATGTTTACTATATATATAGTGGGGTTTTAGTAACCTCGGTTCTAGTTATTTATTGAATTAGGCAAATATGAAATGGACATGGTCTACCAAAAATTCTAAGCATGTTGCTTTTATTACCAAAGGTCAAAGGTTTAACACATTTTCCTCTTAGGAGGTGTTTGGTTAGCGAGATTTTGTAGGATTTCACAAAAAATGCATTTTAGCTTTAAAACGGCTAGAACTCAAAACACGCACCATCACACAATAGTGTTTGTAAATAAAGTGCTAAATAAATTGGTGAAATGAGCATCGAGTCATGTGCCCTAAAATATCATTCAATACTCTTTAAAAGATTACATGTTTGATATAATGTTCCCCTTATGTTTCCATCCTTTCATTTAACCCAACAACGCCTTATGTTCATGTATGTGGGTGGTGGAAGATACTATTCGTTATGGTTAGCATTCATCCCTCTAGGAAAATTATTATTGTCAACAAACTTGATTATAAGATTTTTTAAAAACCAACGTGATATTTTATTTCATTTAGGTGATTTTTTGTTTGATGTGATGTAGGAAGACGGTGGAGGCGGTGATCCTCCTTGTACGTCCAAGATTTGTACATTTTCCCAATCAGCACCACTACAGTTTTAGTGAGGCATCTTGCAAAGCGAAATCGGCTTAATATTTGCAATAAACCCCCTCTCTATCTTCCCCTTCCCCTCGATCCCTTTCTCCCCCATCTCTTTGCATCACTCATGTGCAGACTGAGATTTCTTACAAACAAAGTCATTAGTAACTTAGACCGGATAATAGGTTTTGTAACGCTTATTCAACATTTATTATATTCTTTCTTAAATATGGTAAATGTAGGTTGTCAACATACTAGATTTCATACAAAACGTATGGTCGTCAAACATAGTGATTTTGTATTTTCTTATTGTCATCATATCAATGTTAAATTGTTAGTCATGTTAAATGACCATTTTATTATTTTTATTTTATGTTTCTTTTTTAATAAAATATAAAATTAAGGGTATCTAATGAACAAATTTATTAAAAGATGGAAAACTAATTCCATTAACTTTCTCTTGATTTTAAATAAGCTAAGAACTAAGAAGTTTAAGTTCTTTAATTAACATCTACTATTATACATGACAAACTAGAATTACAAATGAATCAAACTTCATAAAAAAACTCAAATTATAAAATAAGTCGAGCTCAAGCTATAAAGTCACGTCTTTAAATTTGTTTTTCACTTATTCCAGGTTTTTTAAATAACTTTATACATAAATAATATTTATTTACTATAAAATTTAAATATATCTAAAATACGTTTAACTGTCATAAATATTTTTATAAAAATACCCCACCATTCAAACTAAAGTATCGATACCCATTTGCATTGCACAATCGCACCCTAATGTCATTGATTTGTCTCTACAAGCTTATCGTGCGACACTTAGTCTCGACTAAGTTTGTCTTTCACTCGCTTTTTAGAATGTTTCAAGTAACTTGAAGTAAACACAATATGCTTTCTATTTCTTTGTAAATATTGTGACATCCGTCACCTAAAACATGTTAGTTGGTTTAACTTCCCGCCGCTAGCCATTTATCTTAAACCTATGTGCATGTGTGATATCTAAAACCTAGTGAATGCTAGATGCAAGGTGCTAGGATGTTTAATTTCTCAAATATTGTAATAGTTCTAGTAATAGAGAGAAACCTAAGTCCTTAATACGGCAGGACATTTAACTCATTTCTAGTGCACAAATTTAATCGAACAAACGTGTTTAGCGCAAAGTATGGATAAATTAAGCTCTCAACTAAATAAATCATACTAATAATATACAAAATAATAGTTAATACTAATAACCAAATTGCGAGTTTAAAAATCACCCAAAAGTTGTAACCTTAATAAGTGGATATAACACACTTATGGTTAAGTACACCTACAAAAAATAAACATATAAAATACAAGGAACAAATAATAAATAAAATAAAAATAAAAATAATATTAATTATATATGTATATAATCGGCCAAATTGGGAGATAGGGCATTAATTCAAAAAAAATTGAAAACTAAACTTGTAGTTATCCATTAAAACCCCATCTAACCTTTGAACAAACCTCCTAATCACCCCCATCGATTTCTCCGGCCCCATTCTCTCCCTCTCGACTGCTTCGTCCCTCTCTCTTGATTTTTTTAAGCCTCCTACACCATCACCATCATTGTTCTTCAACCTTTGAAGTAAATCAAGACATCTTGATCTTCAAGTCTTTGGTATGTATTCATTCTTCTATGTTTTGTAACCTTAATTGATGGGATGTCATATGAAGCAAATACATTCTAATAACACATAAAAATATGATTTTGATGAGTTTTGGCCAAATATCTAGCCATGGGATGGGTTGGTTTGGCCAAAAGTGTTTAGTTTTAATTCTGATATTTGGGCAGTAAGATGGGTGGACTTTAGGAGGCCATAACTAGTCCAACCCTAGGGATAAAAATTCGAACTTTGGGTCTAAAACAAATTTCTTCAAGTCTACTTTCTTCTCCAAGTGATTTCATACGAAAAGGATGAGCTTTGGGTATTTAAATGGTCAAAGCCGTTTGAGTGTGTAAAGCTGTACAATCCTGGCAGTTTATCTCATTAACTTTGGCACCATAAAAACTCATCCTACACTTCATGATAATTCTAAAAAATAATTCTGGGTTATATTTTATGAGATCTCAACTTAATTTAAACACTTAAAAAGTAAAACAAAGATTTAAAAAACCTTGAATATTGGTTTGTGCTTAGGACTAAGGAATAGACGAACTGTAACATCCTCAAAACGGGCCTAAACGTGTGCGAACGTGGTACGTCGAGTATTTAATTAAATTAAATAAAATATATATATTTTAGAAAATGTTATAAAGTATGAAAATGATAAATAAATGGGTTATTAAAAATATTAATAAAAGTAGATAAAGATTATAAAATATCGAA